>CAIGRT010159862.1:0-14580 GCA_903798405.1 Fraxinus platypoda
GGTTCCTACGACAGCACACCAGTACATGTAAATAATTGCAGTAATCATGGCATGTCCCCTCAAAATGCACACATCACCTACCACTAACGAGAAAAAAATATATGTGCAACAATGGGTTGGCAACGCATCAAAAGAAATAACAATTCCTAGAATTAATATAAATATTAAAACTGGACTTTGAGGACTATTTGTTAACTCTAAAAATCTGCTCCACATTCCCTACGAAACATGTAACCATATGCGAGGGGAAAGAAAGTATAAAGGGTCGTCTAGACTGCTTTAAGACTGTCAACACACACGTAAAGCATGATACTTGTCATAGAATTAGTTATTAAGAAGCCAACAAGAATTCGCCATCTGTCATTCGCCAGTGCTTAGGATGAATCTACAAGTATCCCACCATTTGAAAAAGAATGCATGCAATTCAATTATCTCCCTCTCAAATAGCTATTTCTTTTCTTACTCTTGTTTGAGTATCAAAACTAATGAGTTTAAGTAAAAGTCATATATTGGTGAGTAGAATATGTTGACCTGATTTCCATCATCAACAGTACAAGTAAAAAAATTCTCAATTTTTTACCCATCAAAAATCAAATGGTTGGGGGCCCCTCTTTATGCACATGCCTCCGTCTACGCCTAAAATCATCGGTGAGCAAAGATTTTCGTATCGAAGAGGAATTTGGTGATCGTACTTTAACAATAAAGTCCGTTGTCGAAAATAAGAAATATAAATTATTATAAGAGAGACAAATATATAGAATTTTATCTATGATATAATTTTCATACCTTTTCCTTCAACTATGTCTTGATATTTATAGGCAAATTTAGGTTAAACTAGTCTAAGGATGATGCTAACCTAATTTAAAACATGTCATTCAACCATAGATTCAATCGTTATTATTACTGTAGTAATATTTCCTTGAAAATGAAATTACCTGAGTAGTAGTGGGGCCCGATGGTATCTTCAGTTGAACTTTGTTGTATGTACAGAAAAACTGTACATACAGCTTGACCAGATCTCGAGTGGCATCCTGCCATTGGGCACTGTCCAAAACATGCAGTGCTGCTAACACTGCATCTAGCACTTGTACAGAGTGATTCACTCTGTACAAGTAGCAAAATTCTCTTCAATCATTCTTCCATAGTTTTCTATTCACACAATTTTGTTACAGATATTTAGGATTGACGTGATTACTTTCTTATCAGATAATCCTAGTGGATCCATGCTCCAACTGTCAAAGTTTTCATAATACAAAAAGATTAAGCATTCAAGATACAAGGGTTCACCAATGGATTCTCACTTGCCGAGCCTTCCAAAGCTAACCGCTGTCCACAAGAAAGCTTTACAAGGTACAAGATGACATTGTCATTCATGCAAAGTTGGAGAAACAAGTTTTGGCATATAGGGGCAGATATAGGAGCAGTGGCCCATGGTTAGCCTGCCCAAATAAAAAATATTATATGAAAAAATATTAGAGGGAATCAGAGGAAACCAGAATTTAAGATTTCATTATCAATAATTAGATTGTCAATTTTTTTATCAAAAAATCATGTACTAATTATTATTATTATTATTATTATTATTATTATTATGTAAAATATATATTTCACAGTCACAATTATGAAAGACAACGATTGTAATAACACTTGTGAAGAGCGACGATTATGAGACACAGTGTTTATGAAGAGTTATATTTCAGAACAGTCATAGGTTAAGAAATGTCACGCTCGTGACATCTCATATTTGTGAAGAGTCACAATTTTTACGCAATTGTTACTTAATATCCGAACTAAAGGAACAATGTCAACTTATATAATTAGTGCAATTCAATTTTTTGCAATTTGTAATAAAAAAGAAATTGGCGATCAATGCTTTTGACGGAAAATATATGTGCATAAATGATTGATCAATTTTCAGCTTCAACATTAAATGGAAAATCGTTGAAGAAATTTCGGCAAAATTCTTAAACAATTGTTGAAAAATGACGTCCTATATTTATATTGATAAATCAATTTTCTGTTTCAAGATTAAGCATTTTGAGAACATTGAAGGAAGAATGATAATTGATTAACTTTTTTAGGAAGTGATAAGATAAGAAAGAATATACTCAATTAACATTTAACAACCCTCGATTTAAGTCACATTATTCTCTTATATAATTCAATATTTATCATTTTTTAGAAAGATAATATTGATCTATGACATAATTTTTGAAGAAATTTGTTACGTTTTATATATTGTAAGTGTACAATATCGAAACAAGTAATATAGTGGGCCTTTGAGTATAGGTTATCGTTCTCATGAGAACTATACTTTAATACTTAATTTAATATGTCTAACTATTATTTGACGAAAGCAAATAATTGTAATTGTTGTGATTGTTTTTCTAAGTATATCTACTAATTGAACATAGTAGGATGCACACAAAAATTGATTTAAAATTCAAATATGGAATGAATATTAGGGCAGAACAATTTCATCTATTGATCACATTTAAATCTTAATTCAGGATTCATAACTTAATGTAATGCTTGATCGAATTCTTCTATTATATTCAATTTATCATTCTCGAGTTCTCATCGAGTCTATTTAACTAATTCAATCTCATATCTCTATGTGAATCAACCATAGTTAAATGCAATATTATAACAACTACAATAATTAGTTTAAGTATCTCTACACGTTATACTAAATTATTAGATTTTGCTATATAGTCTAAATCTAAAACTGACCTTTTGATTCATAAAAGATTCACAAAGTTATTAAATTAGTGATCAAATGATTCAAAATATTAAATACATAATTAAGATCAACACATAAATAATGAAAAAACTTGAATCTTGAATAAAAGAAATAAAGGGTCTCAAAATATTACATTATTAGCCATAATTAAAAATTTAGTTACTCATAATAATAAAAGAAAAACTGAAGTTTTGAGTTGAGTACATCACAAGATTTTGAATTGATATGTAGAAAAGAGGATGAATCTTGCACCAAATTCTCTTCTTGTTCCAAATTTGATTCCTAACCTTTGATTTCTTGTTTTTCTCCTTTGATTTAATTCTCCAAGTTGTGTTTTTTGTCTCTCAATATGTAGAACCCCTTAAAAGTGTCTTACTTCTTGTCTTTATACTCCTCCCTACGTTTGTGTCGAATATAGATTTTTTAAGAGCTGTGGGTCGAAAAAAATGCGCCCTAAATGGTTTCAGGCGATGCCTCGATGGAAATGGCATCACGACGCAACGTCATTTTCCCTTGTGGAGTTGCAACCTCTATCTTGCCTATTTTTTCAGTGGCGCCGAGGCACCACACTTCTGTCCTTCCAGTTGTGCGAGGCGCCACCTTCATGGGTAACATTCTTCTTTTGGTCTTCTTTTAGTAATATAAATTGACTATTTTGCCATTTTTCTTCTCATTTTCTCTTTTTTTGATTACAAGCCATATGTTTTCTCCACTTTTATCATCATTAACTCTACCTCACCAAACCTGGAAAACAACGCTAATAAATGCATTAAAAATGTTCAATACTCATAAAATCTAGTCAATAATCAAGTTAAAATGGTATATAACTCGTAAGTAAAACACACTCGTCAAATACCCCAAACTTAACAATTTGCTAGTTCTAGAGCAAACACAAAGAAGAAAAAGAAAATAACTAAGGACACACAAACAAAAATTTAGTCAAATAACTTGTCTTTTGACTTAGTATTAAGAACGTTATATCACATTTATGAACGGCTTCAACATCACAATGCAAGAGCCAAACTTCAACTTGTGCAAGGCAAAACAAGTGTATGTGTGTGTGTGTTGAGAATTAAGATTAACAACATCAGCTCCACCTCAGCTCTAGTATCAGTATTGCTTCAGCCATCTCATTGGTGAATCAACATTATCCATCCAAGCTGTCACTAACGTGTTTCCCTTGATGTTTTGGACCACATTTCTGTTGTACTATTATTCCCAACATGATCCATAAATCATGGAACTACCTAACAGCCTTATCTTCTAGATTATTCCTTAATTGTGCAATGTAATATATATTCATTAGCTCAATGAATAATATTTACGGTTCATCACTGTCAGATTGCCTAATCTAAGAATTTAACTTGGTATCAGAGCTTCAGCCATGGCAAACACCAGTAATACTCCTCAAAATGCTGACCAAGCACCAGCTCAAGCATTCCTCTTTAGCAGCACTGCCGCACCATCACTTGGAAGCAATAACCTTTCACCTTTTGGTGTAAACTTGACCCAAACCATATATGTGAAACTAGATAAAAACAATTACCTGCTATGGAAAAATATGATCCTCCCAATCATTCGAGGACATAGTCTAGAAGGGTAAATTCTTGGGACAAAGTTGTGTCCTCAAGAGTTCACAGTAACTCAAGTCACTAGTGAAGGTGGAACCCGTGTCGAAATGGTGAAGAATTTAGAATTCAGCCAATGGATGTCAACAGACCAACTGTTGATGGGCTGGCTTTACTCCTCTATGACTGCAGAAATTGCAATGAGGATAATGGGTGCAACCAACTCAAATGAACTATGGACTGCCATTGAAGAAAGCTATGGAGTTCAAAATAGATCAAAGATTATCTTCCTCACAGGATAACTTCAAAAAACGAGGAAAAGAAGTCTGAGCATAGATCAATACCTGAATAAGGTGAAACAGTTTATTGATAATCTTGAGATTGCAGGTAAAACTATCACTTCAACTGACTTGATCACCCAAGTTCTAGCTGGACTAGATGAGGACTATACACCAATAGTAGTTCAACTAAACAGCAGAGACTATATCTCCTGGGTTGAACTTCAATCCACATTAATGACTTATGAGAGTTGACTTGAACACCTCAACTCAATCAGAAATGAAATGGCTGGGATTAGCCTTGATCAAACCTCAACAAATTTCTCACAGAGATCAAGCTATGGCCAGCATCATTTCAGATTCAACAGGCCAAATGGTGGAGGAAGATACACCAACCTCAACCACTACAGAGGTGGGAAAAGAGGCCGGAGCAGAGGAGCCAATACCTTCGGAGGTGATAGGCCAGTTTGCCAAGTATGTGGAAAGGCAGGACATAAGGCAAACATCTGTAATTTCAGATATCATAAGAGGTATACTGGTACTCCACCTAACCAGAAGATAAGCTATAACAATTCATCACCTGCAGCCCTCCTAGCCACGCCTAACACAGTAGGAGATCCAACATGGTTTGCAGACACAGGAGCTAGCAACCATATCACCTCTGATAAAGGAAACATAGCCACTGCAAGTGAGTACACCGGTAAGGAAAAAGTCATGGTGGGAGATGGAAGTAAGTTGTACATTTCACACTTTGGAACCTCACATATTCCTGCTCTAAATGACAAATCATTAGTTCTGAAAAAATTGCTACATGTACCTGAAATTAAGAAGAACCTTATTAGTGTATCACAATTGACATCAAATAATCAAGTCTTCATGGAATTTCATTCTAATTGTTGTTTTGTCAAGGATTTGTCAACGAAGGAGGTGATGCTACAAGGGAAGCTTAAGGAGAGGTTGTATCAACTGGATCTTCCACAGCAAAACATCAGTCAACTCCATCATCAATCAAGCATTCAAAATAAATTCTGCTACAACACTTCCTCAGTTCCTACCAGTCAAATGCCTTCAGTTAAACCCAAACAGGAGTCTTCTGTTACTCCCTTTGTCATCCTTCTAGCCAAGTGATGACTCAAGTATTCAAAGTTTGTAATTTGAAAGCAAAGGAAAATACCATCAGTTCTTTTTGCAATGCTTGTCAACTTGGAAATTCTCATTTTCTACCACTCTATCTTCATCTCATGCTAAAACACCTTTAGAATTGGTTTACACTGACTTATGGGGACCTGCACCTGTGTTATCTACCTCAGGATTCAAGTATTACATTACATTCCTAGATGACTACAGTAGGTTCACTTGGATTTATCCCTTAAAACTCAAATCTGAAGCCCTGAAAGTGTTTAGCCAATTTAAAAACCTTGTTGAAAACAAATTGAATCATAAAATCAAAACACTGCAGGCTGATTGGGAAGGGAAATACAAAGTTTTCTCTAACCTTTTGACACAAGAGAGAATCGAATTTAGGCACCATTGTCCCTATACTTCAGCTCAAAATGGTAGAATAGAGAGAAAGCACAGACACATTACTGAAACTGTCTTGACTCTACTGGCACAGGCTCAGTGGCCTCTAAAATTCTGGTGGGATTCTTTTCACACTGCCACTTACTTTATAAATAGGCTGCCAACACCTACCCTCAAGCAACAGTCTCCCTATCAAACTCTATACAACAAGGAACCCAACTACAAGGCCTTAAGAATCTTTGGATGTGCATGCTACCCTTGCTTAAGGCCTTATCAAAAACATAAATTCAGCTTTCACTTTTCAAAGTTCATTTTCCTTGGATACAGTGACTCTCACAAAGGCTATAAATGCTTCAGCTCTTCAAGAAAATTGTATATCTCAAGACACGTGGTATTCAATGAATTCGAGTTTCCTTTCGATTCTATGTTCAATGTTGAAGATCAATCTCCACCTGTACTGTCTGTTGTAGTTATTCCTCATACTCATCTTCCTTTTGATCTGAATAAATCCACTTTAAATCCTATTGATACAGCACAGACTGAAGCAGCTCTTGGCCAGCATCATCTGCTCTCTGACTCAATCGACAATCAACAGGTAAATATTTTCCATGACAATAACTCTGATGATGATATCAGAATTGAAATTGGATGTAACTCTGTACCAGACCCTGATGAACCAGCATCTAATATGCTGGAAAATAATGAAAGAACTGGGGTTACCCAATAGGCAGGTGAAAATCATATCCAAGAGAAACCAAGAGTTCAGAACCAGCATCCTATGATTACAAGAGGAAAAGCATGAATCTTCAAACCAAAGGCTCACCTGGCAGAGTCAACCGATAAAAACTCAAAGCTGTCTGAGCCTAAAAACGTTGAAGAAGCATTGATGAATACAGATTGGAAGAGAGCTATGAAAGATGAATGCAATGCACTAACAGAAACAAGAACTTGGAAGCTTGTACCTCCACTATCTACTTACAACATAGTGGGAAACAAATGGGTTTTTAAGATAAAACACAACACTGATGGATCAATCTAAAGACTCAAAGCCAGGCTGGTGGCAAAAGGCTTTCATCAAGCTCCTGGAATTGACTATTATGAGACCTTTAGTCCAGTCATTAAACCATCAACACTGAGGATAATCCTTACTTTAGCGATTGCAAAGGAATGGATGATCAGACAGGTTGACATTAATAATGCCTTTTTGAATGGAGAGTTGGAAGAAACCGTTTACATGAACCAGCCAGAAGGCTTTGTAGATAAAGCTAAGCCTAACCATATTTGCAAACTCGAAAAGGCTCTCTATGGATTGAAACAGGCATCCAGGGCCTGGTATGACAAGCTGAAAAAGATCTTCTTGAGTTGGAAGTGCAGACAATTTGTGGCAGACACTTCCTTGTTCTTTTTCAAGAATGAAAGGCAGGTGATATTTATCCTCATTTACCTTGATGACATTGTTGTAATAGGCAATGATAAGGAACTAGTGCAAGACTTCATTAACTCACTAAACAAAAAATTTGCACTGAAAGATATGGGAAGGCTGCATCATTTTCTTGGAATTGAAGTAGTCTGGCATAATTCAGGGATTCATCTCACAAGCCGGTATATTGCTGATTTGCTAAAATAGTTTAAACTGGAAAACTTGAAGTCATGTCCTACACCTATCCCTGCTGGCAAAACCATCTCCAAGTCAGATGGAGAAATGCTGGCTGAACCTTCCACCTACAGGAGTGCAGTTGGAGCATTACAGTACCTCTCACACACCAGACCAGACATCACTTTCAGTGTTAACAAACTAAGCCAATTTCTGCAATCTCCAACAACCATTCACTGGTAGGCCTTAAAGAGAGTATTAAGATACCTTAAAGGCACTATAAATCAAGGATTATGGATTCAAAGAAGTGAAAGATTAAGCTTAAATGGATACTCAGACGCTGATTGGGCCTCCTGTCCAGATGATAGGAGATCCACAACGGGTTATTGCATTTATTTAGGTGACAACTTGATTTCTTGGTCCTCAAAGAAGCAACACGTTGTAGCCCGTTCAAGCACAGAATCTGAATAGAGGACACTTGCTTCAGCTGCCTCAGAAGTTGCCTGGATACAGTCATTGTTTCAAGAACTCGAACTCTCGTTAGCTAAAGTTCCAACCTTGTGGTGTGACAATATGGGTGCAGGAGCATTGGCTTCCAACCCAGTTTATCATGCTAGGACAAAGAACATAGAACTTAACATTCACTTCATCAGAGATAAGGTGCTGGGAAAGAAGTTGGAAGTCAAATATGTACCAACCTCAGATCAAATTGCAGCCTACTAACTAATGACTGAATCACTCAAGGTTTCTCTTCTTGAAAGGCAAGCTTGGAGTTACTTGTGTACCGTCCAACTTGAAGGTGGTGTTGAGAATTAAGATTAACAACATCAGCTCCTTGCTTCAGCCATCCCATTGGTGAATCAGCATTATCCATCCAAGCTGCCACTAACGTGTTTCCCTTGATGTTTTGGACCACATTTCTGTTGTACTATTATTCCCAACATGATCCATAAATCATGGAACTACCTAACGGCTTTATCTAGATCCTTAATTGTGCAATGTAATATATATTCATTAGCTCAATGAATAATATTTACGGTTCATCACTATCAGATTGCCTAGTCTAAGAATTTAACTGCCATCAACGTTGCTACTGCTTTCTTGACATTGAAAGCCAATCGAAATTGGAAATTTTGGCAATAGCCGCACATTTAATCCAATCACCTTACTCCAATTTGTTTGCTTTCAGCAGTTTACTCCATTCTTTTTTAAGAAGATCCATTTTCAAGGCACCCCACCTCCTCATGTGCAACAAAACGGGGTCTGAGAGTTCATCAAAAATCACAATATTGATGTTATGGGGGTTTAGGAGACAAAACTTGGCGATTCTAAATTGGATTTTATAATGCGGAACAAATACAACAGTTTGTTGCAAGCTAATAATTTTAGCCTCATCAAGCTGGGCGTATCTTTATTTTGTGGAAACCTGCGAAGGTTCTTCTGGAGGTAATGGAGACTACCCCACAAGTCATCCATTGCACCGTTACCTGCAAGGTAACATCATTCAAAATTTTACTCAGTTTTGTCTATGCTTTTCATACGATTGGTAGTCGTAGACTGTTATGGGAAAATATTATGGAGTTTGGCTTGGACTGTTCTATGCTTTGGTTAGCTATGGGTGATTTCAACAATGTTCTACATTTTGACGAGAAGAGTAATGGTGCTAATGTGACCCCGTATGAGATTAAAGATTTTGTGAATTATTGCATCAGTTCGGGACTTACAGACATGAGATCGTTTGGATGCTTCTATACATGGGCCAACAATTCTACTTGGTCAAAACTTGACAGAGCTATGGTCAACAATGTTTGGATTCAAATGGGGCTTCCTTGTGCAGCAGAATTCTTACCTTCGGGTTGCCTTTCCAACCATTCGCCTTGCATTGTGCCCACTTTTGCTTGTGAGGAAAACCATAAGAAGCCATTTCGTTTCTTCAATATGTGGACTATGCATGAGAACTTCCAAACGCTTGTGCATAATGCTTGGAATCTCCAGATACGTGGCACTAAGCAATTCTCTCTTTGCAAAAAATTGCAACATCTTAAATATGTACTCAAAGAGCTAAATGTTAAACATTATGGGCACATTACAACTAGAGCCGTGGCTGCCACTAAAGTTTTGAAAGATGCCCAGCTGGAATTACATGATGATCCTACTAATTCTCATTTACAAAATGAGGTTGCTCGCTTGAGGAAAGAAGCTGTTAATCTTTGTGAAGCGGAGATGAGTTTTTTCTTTCAACAAGCAAATTGTACTTATTCGAATAATAGTGACAAATGCACCAAATTCTTCCACTCATTGGTGAAAAGGAATACTAAGAGGAACTTCATTGCTGCTATAGTTAAGTCTGATAGCTCATATGCCTCCTCTCAACAGGAAGTAGCAGACGAATTCATACTTGCTTACAAGGAACTGCTTGGGAAAGACAGTAATGTTCAGCCTTTTGTGGCTGGAAACCTGATGGATGGGCCTATTTTATTAGAGGAGCAAGCTGTATCACTTTCTGTAGATGTTACTAGGGAAGAAATTAAGGATGCACTTTTCTCTATTGGTGATGACAAATCACCGGCCCAGATGGTTATTCTTCCTGCTTCTTCAAAGAATCCTGGAACATAGTTGGAGATGATTTTACGAATGCTATTGAGGAATTTTTTGCTTCTAGATCCCTCCTTAAGCAAGTGAACCATACCGTTATTGGTTTGGTCCCAAAGGCCAATCATTCTTCCTCAGTTGGCGACTACATACCCATTGCTTGTTGCAATGTTTTCTATAAAGTGATCACCAAGATTCTTGCATCTCGGCTGGGTGCTACTCTTGAATCCATCATTGATACGACTCAGGGTGCTTTTGTGAACATCCCATCCATGGTTGCTTCTAAAATCATTTCTCTTCGCTGGAATTTCCTTTGGAGTTCCAACAAGCCACTGGTCGCATGGAGCAATATTTGCCTACCTAAGACGGAAGGTGGCCTCGATCTAAGGGATATCAAAAGTTGGAACTTCGCCCTTCTTGCAAAAACACTCTGGAACATTCAATGTAAGAAGGATACATTGTGGATCAAATGGATCCACCAAGTATATCTTCATGGAAGTTGCATCTGGACGTACACAGCAAGAAAAGACGACTCTCCTCTTTTTAAAAAGCTGCTGGACATCCGTGACTACATTACAAGGACTGTAAGTTGTACACATGCCGCAATTGATAAGCTGTTCGACTAGGCAATTCTAGGCAGATTTTACATTGACAAAGCATATGATTTCTTCAGGCCGAAGGGGGCAAATGTAATCTGGACAATCAGTATTTGGAATGCTTATACTACACCGAAACATGCCTTCATCATGTGGTTAGCTGCCAGTTCAAAGCTACTCACTAAGGACATAGTGCATTTTTTGCAAATTGACCAGAATTGCAGTTTCTGTCAACAAACTGACGAAACTACTGGGCATCTTTTCTTTATCTGTCCGTTCAGTTATGAAGTCTGGAGCAAAATTCGTTCATGATTGGGCCTAAGACGTTCAATGTCTACATTCGCAAGTGCTATGAAGTGGATCAAAAAAGAAAGTAGGGGCACAACTTGGCATAGCAAAGCAAAACGGATTGCACTTACCGCAACCGTCTACCATATTTGGATGGCTAGGAACAGGAAAATGTTTTAGGGACTCATACTGCAAGTTGATAGTGTTATTCGTTGTATCAAAACACATGTATACAAAGTCATCTTTTCCTTGTATCCTAATGTTTTGATTTGTTACGAGTCACTAGCGATAGGATGATGTATTTATCTTTTGTTGGATCTCGCATCGGGTGACTACCTGGGTATGCCCATAGTCATTCCATTGTAACTTCATTGTTGATTCGCTCGGGTATGCCCGACGTACCTGTATATGGTTTTTGATCTATATATTTCACATTTACCGATAAAAAAAATAGTAGTTACCTTTTGGATCAATTGTAACAATCTTGACACGTTCGGAATTCCCCAGCAGAGGAGAGTGATTTAAAAGCATTTTTGATTGAAATATTGAGACATACCAATGATGAGGGTGCTACGGAAGTGCAAATATAGATGAGATGTGATGCACCAATTGACCCCACATACAATCAATCTTCAACTTTTCTTTATGGATGTAATGAAATAATTGTAGATCATTTTGCTAAATAAAATGGCTTAGCATACAAAACCTTCCAATTCATCATCAAATTACAAACTGAAAAATATATAAACTCTTTACAATATTCTTGGAATTTGAAATATTTCTAGTAATTATTGTCTCTTATACAAATTCAGATTTATAATTTATTGCATAATAGAACTCATAATATAAAAACTCCCAAAACTGCAAAAGCAACAGTAATTATTTCACATACAAAACTTGATGACTTGTATTATTGTTGAAATAAAATTTGAATACATGACTTTCATGATGTCACCAGTTTACTCCATTCGGTTTTGAGAATGAACATCGGCATGCTGGGCCACCTCTTCAAATGGAAAATGTGGTTTTCACCTTTTGGATCAATGGTGAGAACCTCATCACCGTCATTGTCTTCGAGTTCAGTCAAGAACTCCATCAGTTTTCTCTTTGGCTTTCTTTTACGAGAAAGAAAGAGCTGATTCTGATCCGGTTCAACATCGGAATTTGATCTTGATCGTAAGCCTTTTCTTGAACAGGAAAATTGGCAGGGTCCCTCCATTCCATTGTATTTGTTGCAAGATTCTAGGAGGAAGTGTTGGGGACAAGGCTCCGCTTCATTTTTCACAATTTTTTCCTTGGCCTTTGACTTTCTCTTTTTATGAACAAGAACTACTGATTCTTGGCTTGTATAATCAACGATTCCACCATCGGACGATGAGTCTTTTAGTGGGTAAGGGAATTAGTTGAGGGTTAATATCTTGAAAGGGTCTTTTGAGACTAGGGTTTAAGGAGAATTAGGATGAACATTCTCATCACTTGATATGCAAACACCACTAAAAGTAATGATACCCAAGGAATATTCAGGAAGCCTTGAATATACCCAAATGGAGAGAAGTAATGATAGAGGAAATGCGAGCATTAGAAAAAAATGAAACATAGGAGATGATGGATTTGCCGAGAGGAAAGATATTCGTAGGTTGCAAATGGGTATTTAATGTGAAGTATAAAACTGATGGAGCCATAGAACGATATAAAGCTTGCTTGGATCCGAAAGGATATACGTAAACCTATGGCATTGATATGTTTGCACTAGTGGCAAAGTCGAATACCTTTAGGGCTCTATTATCTTTGGCAGCTAACTTGGACTGGCCTCTTCAAGAACTGGACATTAAAAATGTATTCTTTAATGGGGAACTGGAAGAGAAAATTTTCATGACACTACCACTAGGTTTTGGGAATTGTAATGAAAAAAATAGGGTATGTAAACCCAAGAAATCTTTGTATGGTCTAAAGTAGTCACCTGGAGCATGGTTTGACAGATTTGTGAAAGTGTTGAAGGGTCAAGATTATCAGCAGGGACAATTAGATCACACCATGTTCTTCCAACAATCAAAACATGGGACAAAGACCATCTTGATTGTGTACTTCAATGATATAATCCTAATGGGAGACAATATATGGGAGATAGAAAGACTCTAGAGAAGTTTAGCAACTGAATTTGAAGTAAAAGACCTGGGATAAATGCGGTACTCTTAGGAATGAAAGTGACAAGATCCAAAAAGGGTATCAGTGTTTCACAATGAAAATATATCCATGATCTCTTAATAGAAACGAGCATGCTTGGATGTAAGCCAAGCAACACACCAATAGAAGTAGGAGGGAAAACATGAGATAGCAAAAATCCAGTCGAGAAGGACAGATATCAACGACTTGTTGAAACATTAATCTGCATATCTCATACTAGACTTGACATTTCCTTTGCAGTAAGTGTGGTAAGCCAACATATCCATAGTCCAAAGGAAATCCATGGAAGCAATATACAAAATTCTAAGATATCTTAAAGGCTCATTTGGAAAAGGACTATACTTCAAGAATGATGAAAGGAAGAAAGTTGAAGTATCCACATATGCAGATTGGGCAGGTTCAACAGATGATAGAAAACCTTTGTATGGGAAAACTTGGTTACTTGGAGGAGTAAAAACAAAATGTAGTGGCAAAAAGCAACAGTGAAGTTGAGTTTAGAGCAATTGCTTAAAGGATATGTGAAGAACTGTGGTTAAAGAAACTCTTGGAAGAACTATAAGTCATAGTAGAACTTCCGATCAAGCTCTATTGCGATAATAAGGCTGCCATCAACATATCTCTTAATCGAGTTCAACATGATAGGACCAAACATTTAGAAGTGGACATACACTTCATCAAAGAAAAGGTTGAAGACGAAATCATCTGCATGACCTATGTTCCCACTAAAGAACAAATTGTAGATATAACTCAACAAAATTTCGACTATTTCATTTGCAAGTTGGAAATTGTCAACATTTACCATCCAACTTATGGGGCGGTGTTAGAAATCTTGAAGATTGTACAATAATTATAGTTATATATATTGCCTTAGTTAGACGTGCTACAATTAAGCTACTAATTTAGGATTAATTTTTCTTCTCCTAATTTAGGAGATTTCTTTCCATTTTTCCCTCTAGTTTTACTAAAAAAACACACAAAATTACAGAAACTATTTCTGCTTTCAAGCTTACTTACGACAGGTATAGACCTATATAAATTCATTATTTAATCATCTTTTAAAAAGTATAGTTATTAGAAGAGGAGTCAATTTATTTATATTGTATCTTCAACACACCATCTCGTATAGGGATGGCAAAAAAATCCGACAAATCCGATACCCACGGGGCCCCGCACCGAACGGGGCGGGTATTACCCGCTTAATCGGGTAACGGGGCGG
>CAIGRT010159896.1:0-13702 GCA_903798405.1 Fraxinus platypoda
TTTCTAAGGACCAAAATGAAGTTTATTTATATTAGAATGATTTGGTTATAATTTTTCTATTTTGAGGGTATTTTAGGTAGTTCATAACCTTTGAATAGTCAAAGGTCATTTTGGAATTATGACCTTGAATTTGGGTCATTTGCTTGTATATCCCATCCATTTCTATGTTTACATACTGTAGATCCCCAGATGAAAACCTTATATGTTTCTGTAGGAACGATAATGGCTATTTCAAAAGATCGTGTAAAACCATTTCCGACACCAGATAGTTGGAAGCTCAATGAGATATTTGCTACTGGCATTGTTATTGGCAGCTACCTTGCTGTAGTTACTGTCTTATTCTATTGGCTAGCATATAGAACCAACTTTTTTGAGGTAGATTTGCTACAAATTTTTCTTTCATGTTTCTAATCATTCTTAAAAAGTTGCATATTCTGTTCAAATATCATCCTTCTTATATAGCTTACTTGACTGCAGACTCATTTTCATGTGAGGTCTCTATCGAAGCAAAACAGGAGAAATCTCATCAGCAGTTTATTTGCAAGTCAGTATTATAAGTCAGGCGTTGATCTTTGTTACCCGCAGCCAGAGTTGGTCATTTCTTGAGAGGCCTGGAACCCTGTTGATGATTGTGGCTCAACTGGTACAGACTTCATCTTCCTCCATGATTTTTTCGCCAATTGGGTTGCAAAGTTGATCAGCAAAACTTGAACCTCAACAGCAGTAAGATGATGAAAAACAAGATTTGTGTAAGAAATTGATAGATTCAATGTTTTTCTCGCTTGTAGGTTGCTACACTGATTGCTGTCTATGCAAATATTAGCTTTGCTCCAATTAGAGGCATCGGATGGGGCTAGTCAGGTGTTATATGGCTGTATAGCCTTGTCTTTTATGTTCCTTTGGATGTTATCAAATTCGCTGTTCATTATGCTTTAACTGGAGAAGCCTGGAAACTCTTATTGATCGGAAGGTCAGTGCCAAGTTGATTTTTTTGGTTAAATCTTGATGAATGTCCAAGTTAAAAACAATTAAATGCTATCAGTTTTGATAACTTGTTTCGACAGACTGCTTTTACCTCTAAGAGGGATTATGTAAAGGAAGACTGGACGGCCAAGTGGGTGCTTTCTCAGAGAACTCTACAGGGCTTGCAATCAACAGAGTTCGAGATAAATAGGAGAAAATCTTCTGTGATTGCTGAACAGGCATGGCGTCGTGCTGAAATTGCCAGGTTTCTTAACTAACTGGAGCAGTTTAATGGTCTTCTCATTAAATATTGTTCTGGATAATTTCCATGAATTTCTTGTGTGAATCTCCTTCTGAAAACTTGCAAAAAATTATGGTACCCTCTAGAGGCTTGGCGAATTGCATACTGTGAAAGGACATATAGAATCAGAAGCAAGGCTAAAAACCTTGGACCTTAGTAAGATCCAAGCCAGTTATACAGTTTAAAATGACAACAAATAGGTAACTTTTTCATAAATTTTGTACTGAAGGCAAACAGATAAAGCAGTTACATGCATGATATGATTCTACTGTACAATCTTTGTGCCATGGTTAAACTGATCTCAGGCAATAAAAGCCACATAATGTAGCGAAAATCCTTTTCCACTCTTAACTGTTTTATTAGTTTCTAAAATTGCTGATTTGAGTCAATTTTTTGCATCAGAAGAATTGCTGAAAAAAGGCCTTCACCCTTCTGCCTAATGCTCTGCATTATTTCAACCGCAGATAAAATTCAAATGCTTTCTGATTGTTCCTATAAAGGAGAAAATCCTAGTCGAGACGGTTCACTGAGAATATATTTAATTATTCTTATGCTTTAAGATGTAGCTCTTTCAATATTAGCTCTTTCAATATTAAAACTTAACAAACTCTCATTAAAAATGAACATGGAACTTTTATTGAAATCCACAACAACAAAATTTGATGGGAGAACCTTTGTACACTAACCCGAAAAGAAATATGGAACATAAACTGATGGAGATACAAATAAAGATATAGATATACTTTAGATAGGATTTTAAAAAGTAGAGTTTGATTCCAAATATGTTACTTTAATTAGATTAGATTAGGTTGAATATTTTGATAAAGTTCTAGTTTAGTAGAAATTCATTTATTTTTTAGCTGCTTTTAGAATATTTGTTCTATAAATAAAGGGCTTATTCATTGTAATTCAGAGCAAGAAAAAATTGATTTCTTCTACACTTGATTCTTCTCTTTTTTGACCCCCTTTCTGTTCGTTGTCAAATTAATATGATCCTCCATCACAAACATGACAATTTCTCAAACAGAGAAACATATGAACAAACACATCTATCAACATTTGCATATGGTGATCATTGCCTGCAAATCCGAATCGAGAACATTTTACATTACTACATATCATTTTGAGTGAAAGATGAGAGTCAATTATAAGTGACTTATCTCAACATATCCCTTCTTCCTAGCCGTACAGAGTTTACAAAATCTACTGAGCTGTGAGCCGAGATACCAGGGATTTCTAGTCCTACAATCCTCAGCTGAGTGAACACTCCTTATACTCTGGCCCATGCATGTGACCTATGATCAAACTCCTAAATAGTTCCCACACAGCATTCACATGAGAGTATTAGGAATCGAATCCCAAAGGATAGAAAAGACCACAAACAACTAGGGAAAGAAAAATGAAAAAAGTGAACAGAATTAACTTACTTTTTCAATGTAGAGGCTGTTGTAGTATAGGCATATCCCAAAATGCTTATACAAGAAAGTTTTATTGTCACTAGGTAATCTTGGAACAAGATCGTTGCAATACACTATCCTGAAGTATTTCTGATTGGGATGTTCCAGATGCGATTCCATAAACCTCCCTAACTGCCTATTACCAACCGTCGGCTGTCCATACGTGAATACACCTAACAACTGATTTGCAGAATATAATATTTCAAATACTGAACAACTGCAGCGATAAAGGGAAAAGGAATTTGCAAACTGAGGCATTTTTCAGTCCGTGATTTGCACCCCCACTGCACACACACGTGGGGAGAGCTTCTATGCTACACTTGATTACGCCCTTCCAAAGTGCAATCATATATAAAGTAGTTTTTGCTTTCATAAACTTCCTATGAGGAACAAACTTTCCCTCCACATAAACCTCTTTTAATTCATCAAATTTGAGCTTCGATTTCTCATTCAACCGAATATCAATTTTGTCAAGTAAATACATGATTTCAATGTTCTCACGGAGGAGAACACAAATCAACTTTGATTTTCCAAAATGAACGAACGGGTCCCATTCAAAATTATGCCAAAAGTAGCCCACTAGCCATTTTTTTCCAACACTAGCACTGTTGGGAACAATATGGCCAGTGCTCTTCATAAACTATGCCCCGTAACCACAAATTATGCGTTCTTATGTTCCTTTAGTAAGTTCTTAGAGTTTACTTTTCACAGAATAATATGCAGTCCTCTCTCCCATCACAAGAACGGGCTTCTTGTCAGGAGACTGGTTTAACATTGGGGAGTAGGAGATTTTCTCGGAATGTCAAGGTACTCTTTCTGTTTCCCAAACCTAAGGCTTCTGGAAAACCCATATGCACTTTTCCTAGTTCTGGTATCGAGTAGCCAATCATCAGCATCGAGGGGTTCTGTGCCCCGCCCCTAAAGCTGATTAATATCAGATTTGCATCTTTTGGGTTATCATGTAGTATGAAAACTTGGGTCAACTATTCTTTCTGATAATCTGCAACACAAAGGCTAAGCACCCAAACGGAACGTTTAGGAACAAACGAGAAAGTGGAAAACAAGGTTCTGCTGACATCTGAAGCGATATTCTTACCATTCCAGCAGTCGTAGAAATCCAACAAAATGCATCTGCTTTTCATATATTAAGATTAGGATCACAGGACGAAGAATGACAGTACAGAAATCAAACCATCCTGTGAAGATTTAGAAATGACCTTAGCATTCGGCCGCCATTATGCATGCATAGGTCGAGTAGACAAGATCCTGATTTCCCATGTCAGGTTCATTGAAATCTTTAAGCAACATATCCCTCTAAATGTCCATCTAAATGTCCAATTGCACTTGTAAATGTTTCAGTCTCTTTGTAGCTTCCCAACCAGTATACTTAAATTGGGAATTAATTCTAACTATATTTTATTATAGTTTCGTTGATAACACTGACAACCAATCAATCAACAGCTCTCTTTTCTTAAAGCTCAAATCTGTTCACAAACAAGTGTGTCAAATAGATCCTAACTTATCAGTTCAATGGGATTCTGCCAAAAGATATTATTATCTAGTTGGACCGAGTCAAATATAAAAAAAAATGAAAAACAGGGGATCTCATTTCTCTCTTTCTTTAAGAAAACCAAATGACTAACCGGAAAAATCTCCTTTTATGATATCTTCAGTCTAGAAGCAGGCAGCTACAAAAATTCTAAAATGGCTGTATTTTAAAAACGACACTGTTGCAATTTTCATTCAATCAAATCTTTAAATTATCATAGAACAAATCTAGCTGAAACAAAAGTAGTGCACAAATCAAGATGTTCGGAATATTTTTTCATCTGGAATCAAGGTAACAACAGCAAACGGTTGATAACAGGGTACAGTATCAAGTTAGCAGCCAAGCTAGCCGGGGAACATACAGCATGTAAGAACGAATATCCATGAAAGTTCCCCTTAATCCCAACTGCATCGAACTTCAATGGAGAATAGTGATCAGTTGTACACCATGTACTTTGGTGTTGCACTGAACTTCTGATATCCCTTGATGACTTTGTTGACAGCATCTAGAAAATCTTTCTCTGTCACGGTCTTCCTTCTTGCTCGTATAGCATACATTCCAGCCTCTGTGCACACGCTCCTTATGTCAGCTCCTGAATAAGAAGATGCAACTTAGTAAATATATCAATCATTTGTCAGATTGTACCATGCAGACATGACAACATTTCCGAAACTGAACTTTGTAAGAAATTCCTCGATGGTTTAATTCCCGCATTGATACGATGGACTTAAAAGAAATTTCAATATGACCCTATTCCATTCATGTAAATTCTCATAACATTCAGGCATATTTCTCGAAATAGTTTGTATAAGCCCAGAAATATAGCCACCCCTGGGGCTTAAATAGTCATGTTTTACCAACAGTTAAGACAAATTGCTGGTAGCAATCTTTTCTTAGTATGTTTATTGATGCTATACAAAATCAAGCCTATAATCTATCAACTTTTTTTCCGAGAAATGAACAAGGATAATAAGATGTACCAGTAGAACTTACCGAAGCCTAACATTAATATATATAGAGTTCAATTTCGTACCAGTAGAATTTGGGCAAAGCCGAGCCAGAAGTTCAAACCGGACGTCCCTCTCACAATTCATTGTTCGTGTATGAATCTTAAATATCTGTGTTCTGCTTTCTAAATCTGGCAGTCCAAACTCCACTTTACGATCAAGCCGTCCAGGACGTAATAGTGCAGGATCCAGTGTATCAGGTCTGAAATTAGAGAAAGCCGCAATTATATTAGCAAACATAAGCGATTGTAGAATCACAAAGAAGCCACTGTGCCACAAAAAGCAAAATGGTCTTAGCAGGTATCGGCATTATAGTCTATAGAAGAAAACCTTTAAACAGAACAACAATAATTCTAGATTTAAAATTTGAAAGAAATGGAGTGCCACCTGAACACCCCAGAACCAATGGAAAAGGGAAGTAAAAGGGAAGTAACATGATATATACAGGCACACAAAGGTAATACATTTTTCCAAACTTTGAAGTGAACCGTATCCCAGTAAAACTAAACAAATTGTGTGGAGCATAGGTAATAAGAGAAACTGGCACAAGCAGAGAAAACAGAATGATAATTATGTAGGTCATATGTCCCATCAGTGCTCCGGAAGATCATTAAGAAACAAAAACAAGATGACCAAGGTCAGTCAACACAGTTGCTTCATTTATTTATTCACTATTTCTTTTGAGAGAGAGAAAGAAGGGGTGGAGGTTACTGGTTACATGCGCACGACAGCATGAGCACTGCAGGTGCTAAAACAACCTAAATTTTAAATTGTATCAGATAAAAGAATATAATGCCAATAGCTAATAAACCGCTTAAGATAATTAATGTGTACATGCCATTTGTGTTACTCTGTCAATTATCTTACACCTCAGAATAGAAAAAGGCATTGACAAGCTCAGTAAGACTAGAATAAAAACAAGTAAATGAGAAAAAGCAAACATAACCTACCTATTTGTTGCCATTAGTACTTTAATATTCCCACGAGCATCAAATCCATCAAGCTGATTGACAATTTCAAGCATTGTGCGTTGGACCTCATTATCTCCACCCACTCCATCATCAAACCGTGCACCTCCAATGGCATCTATTTCATCAAAAAACACGATGCAAGCTTTTTTAGAGCGGGCCATCTGCATCAAGGAAAAGGTGATAATCAGACAGCAATGTAAGAGAACGTGTACACAAACTAAAGTAACAGAGGACTTGACCTGAAATAGTTCACGAACCATCCTTGCTCCCTCACCGACGTATTTCTGAACAAGCTCGCTTCCAATAACGCGAATAAAACATGCATCAGTTCTATTAGCCACGGCTCTGGCTAACAGTGTTTTACCAGTACCAGGAGGACCATAGCAGAGAACACCCTTTGGGGGGTCGATCCCTAGCTTCACAAATTTTTCAGGGTGAAGCATGGGCAGCTCAACAACCTACCATATCCATCAGACAGTGCAGTCATGAAAGCAAATCAAATTTCAAGTTGAAATCTTCTAATAGAGTTTTTTAAAAATAAACATAGATTTAGTTGATGAGAGAAAGGGAGAACACAATTAATATATAGCAGCAATATCAATGACGAATATCTATTCAAAGCATGACAAGAATCAATTAAAAAAAACCTCTCGCATCTTTTCAATCTGCTCCTTGCATCCACCAACATCATTATAGGTAACATCTGGCTTTTCCTCCACTGTCATCATTGTAACACTTGGATCAATTTTCGGAGGCAAGGGGATCTGGATTTGATATTTATTTCTGTCAACACTGCAATGATAAAAGAAAATGTCAAACTATGCATCACAATAGCAAAATGAATCATATACCAACAATGAGAAAGCTCCAGCCTACAGTATCACAGAACCATCAGCAGAACTGAAACATGGGACATGTGGTTGAGATTGTGAACCACCCTAATTCAGATGTATACATACAACTAGGCATTTCATATTAAAATAGTACTGCTATTCCGAATTTGGAAATAAAAACTACAGCAATGAGGAAATCATAGCACTTGATGGATCAACATATTAACTTGAGTACAGTTCAGCATTTTGCGGTATAAAATAGAAAAATTCTTCTACCAAAACGATTGCATTTGTACACTTCATTATCAAGTACAACAAATAACAAGTCACAAAGTCCTGCAAATAGCATAGATATGTTTCGTAGCGTAAAGGAAAACCAGACAGAAAAAACTTACCCAACTCGCATGCCTTCTTCTATATCAGTTGGTGAAACTTTATCACCCAATCCAACAACAAACTGTAGGAATGGTGCTAAAATAAATGAGATATTCACAACTACGACAAACTTTTTTTCGTATTTAAATGAAATAACTTACCCTACACTACAGATGTAAAACAAACAGGAAGCACAAATGTCAAATCTGGAAATGTCTGGTTCTGAGGAAATATCAACATCTAGATTCTTTTTTTATTTTTTTCCCTTAGTTAAGCTATGGGGTGCAAAATTCTTGAAAAAACTGTCAAGAAGAAAGGGAAGCTAACATACCTTTGCAATTTGTTTAACATTAATAACATATTTTGCGTCTTCTGTGTTTGGGCTAATGATCTTCGTACATCTTGCAACCTGATCACAAGCTGAAGTTATGGCCTTTTGGGGTGTAAAACAAGATAGACAAAATAAATAAAGTTAGCAATCAAATAATTTACCTGAAGAGGTTGCTCCTCCTGCATCATTTGCTTATCAGAGACAAGATCCCATTGGCTGGGGGCAGCTAAACCAGTGTCAGATTCCTTGATACCTAACATAAAGCGAAAAATCAACTGATTATTCTTGGCAGAACTAAAGTAATGAACACCAATATAATCCATGAGATAATGAAAGAGTTCAGAAGTAAGTTTTCAAAAGACTGTTCAATGATTAGACAAAACTCAATGCCCTGATCATAACAAGACAAAAAAAATTCTTTCTAAAGAAACAAAATTGGGCCATGAAACATACCACATAAATCATTAATTTTCTTGGCCATTTCCTTGATTTCCTTCTCGACTTTCTTTATGCTGGTGGAGTAAGGTCCCAAGCCCTGCATATATCGTTCCATCATTGAAAGTAGCATTTTATAAAACACAAAATTTTCGAAACCTTCAATGGCCATTATTTAACACAACGAAACTACCATCTCTGAAACTTAAGCTTATAAAATAGATTGAATTAGGAGTGCACCTTCAAAAGTGGCAAACACTTTTTGTTTCATTAAATTACATAAACCCATTAAAAGCGCAAGTGAAAAGGTCCAGACAAAATGAGGTGAACGTAAATAAAAACAGTTAGTCCCAAGTTCTAACCAGGATTATACACCAAGATTCAGTTCAACTAAAATAATAATAAAGAATCGTAATTTCCTCTTAATTCCAAATCCCAGATCCATAACACACAAAACCTAGCTACAATCCTCACCCCGTAGTGTACAAATCATTTAAAATCCATTACATAACCAATTACTCTTCATAATAAAATAATAAAAGAACGCACTCATCCTCATTAGGATTTTCTTAAGCTACAGTTCAACTGCACGAAATTACAAGATTTCAGTTCCCATACAATATTCCTATCCTAGATCATAATTAGTTCACATAAAAATAAAAATAAACACCAATACATTAAAATCGCAGCTCATAACAGAATATACTTAAAATTAGTCCGATTATGTTCATTTCATTGATGCCTAATAGAAGGAAAAACATAGATGAAAATTAGGGCTCGCGAGCAGGGAAAAAGAATAGTACATATGTTTTGAGGAGCGCAATATCGTCTTCATCAAGTGGCGGAGGGTTCTTCTCGTCCTTGATCTCATCTTCAGGATCCGGTGCCATTTTTCAAGAATTTAATTTGAGTTTTTTCTATTTATTTGGATTGGATTTTTATCGATGAAAGTTTGCTTGAGGAAGAAGACGAGAGAAATGGATGAGTCATGAGACTGAGAAGGCTGTTGAACTCATAAATCACGTGATCTGCACGTGCATGCATGGGCTTCCGGCCCACAGAGGAATCTGGCCCAAAATACAAAATAGTAGGTCTAGTAACAATTACACCAACTCCATAGGGTCCGACGTGTTTGGGAGATGTTTGTAGATGATTTAATTTTAAATTTAATAAAAATAAGTGATTAATAAGTAGCAAGTACTTGTAGATTTTATTAAAATTATGAATAAAGAGTGATAGTCATTTTAAAAAATTATAATCAATAGCCAAACAAGGCCTTACTTTGAATGCAAAATTGGTTTGGGAGCAATTTTTTTATCGATGCTAATTAAGCTTCCTTTTGGATACAAATTTATAAATTAATTTAAAGTCAAATATTAATTTCAAACATTTCTCTACTTTTTAAACATACATTCTCCAAAAAAATCACTATTCAAAATATCATTTTTTTTTTCTCAATAATGACCATCAAACGTGTCTCAATTAAGCCATGTTTGATTCTCGTTATTTTAAAACTCATATTTTCTCAAATTCATTTTCAACCACACATTTTTAAAATAAAATATTTTTCACATAAACCCAAAATTTTTTATTACTTTTTAACGTCACATTCTTCAACAATTCACTATTACAAAACTCATTTTAATAAAATAATAGGTATTAGCCTCCGTTTGGTATATCTAGTTAGCCTCCAAGTAGAAAAATTGTGACCGTTTTTTCACTGTTCCAGCTGCCACTTTTGACTGGTCCTCTCACGCGTGGGTCCCGCCTGCAAATGTAACGGTACAAATTTTTCTACTTTTTTCAAAATGTAGATATACCAAACGGAGGCTTAGTCTTATTGATGTACATCGCCTACCAACTTTGTACATGTAGGCGGTAGACCGGAGCATTCATTGTTATTCACACATTTAGTAGAGCCAACTTCTTTTTTTGTTTCTAAACCATTTATAAATTAACAAATAGAAAAGAGAAGTAGTTACTTTATCAAATAGAAAAGAGTATAAGCTTCCTTGGACAAAGGACAACGTTTGTTCGCATTTACTTTATCTAAATCCAGTAATAACCAAAACAAGAATCTCTACAAATTTTCTTCTAACTCCCATACGACGGATGTGTCCGCATTCACTTCATCAAGGAACCATTGGTCCAAGTGTATGAAATAGTCACATTCCTTTGGTTTGGGAGCATATTTAGCTCATGTTTGGCATGAGTTTATAATTGGTCAAATCAATTTTTATATACACATTTTGTGAAACTTATAAGTACTGCTAACTTATTCGACACTCATCTAACTATAATGTTAGTAATTTAAAAAATGATTATAAATAATCCACAAGGATGCTTTTAGTTGGCGATGTCAAAATGAATATACAATTCAAGATCGGAGCAATTCAATACATTATAACATTGAATTGAAACCAAGCCAAGCCAAGCCAACCCGTATCGAATCTTTTTTCCAACATAGCGACCCATGTTTGATTTATTAAAAACGGTGTAAGATTACTAGTAAATTTTACTTATAAAGTGTTTTTTTTGTATATTTCACAAACATTTTATTGATATTATCAGTAAAGATACTAATAAGAATTTTTTTTTTTTTTTTTCAAATCATAGATTAAAAATGACAAGTTGGCCTAGTATGACTTGACTAATCTACAATATTGATGGATTTTGGGTTACTTCAGCATCGTAGCGCTTGGTGCTCAAACGTTGACTTGAGACATTTTTTCTACCCACAAACTGATCAAGATTTTGAAAAAATTCAAGTCTAGAGTCTAGACTATATTTTTAGATGAACTCTAAGCCGGCATGCACATAAACCGGTCCGAGCCAACTCACCCCATTTTGATACCATTTATTTGGCTAAGCATAAATTAGAATTGGGCTTTCCCAATATTTCAATAAGTGTGATGTTAGGTCTTCAACTTTCAAAACTAAAGCTGTGAATCCCTAACTTGTTTAAATATGTTAATATGAATCTCACGGTCGCATTTAAATTACACGCAACTTTTACGTGACTTAAAACTACGTAGGAGTAGTTGCACGAATACTCTACAAATTACGTACAATTTCTACAAGGAAGATCTGATCAACTGGCAAAATTTCTGTAAAAATTAATGGAATCTGTCAACAGAATGAAAATTGACATTCATAGAAATTACAATTTCTATTACATGGAATCTTGGTACTTTATAACATCCATTGTATTCAAATTGAATTTTTCGCAGATTTTTTTTATACTACATTTACTAAGACCATTGGCATCATCATGGTGAATAACCTCATCAAGTTCCTCGGACGGGTCGAAAACCTAGAGAGAAAATGGAAAAGTGCAAGTCAGAAGGCGAATAGTGATTCAAGTAATGAACCTGCAATAAACTAGGAATGACGTAAAAAAAAAAACACAGAATTGTGGTAAGCACATGTATTTACATGAAAATCATGGAGATTGCAAGTACCCAAATTAATGAAACAAAAAAATTATGAGTATTTTACGTGCTAGACTTTTGATGAAAAAATGAATGTGACATGTCAATAAGGAACCGAAGAAGTGCACAAGTGTCCTACAAATATAAATAACTGAGGCGCACGTTGAGTTAAAAAAACAACATTCAATTAGCAGCACCAGCATTCTGAGAGGTGAAGTGAGAGAGACGCAAGGATCATCCAACTTAACGAGAATCACCCTCCCGGCCCCCACCCAAAATTCGAACTGCAAGATAAGAGCCTCGAGTATCCAGTTTATTTAAAGTATCAACTAGAATTTTCCCTATTGGACAAGAACTTAGCAGTTGAAGTACAAAGTATTAGATAATTAAACTCACAAAGCAACAATTATCAACATTCAAGTTTCAGTATTATTTTTTTATTGAATGGACTCCAGAAGATAACCATGTTTAACTAGAAGTAGTTCTATGAAACCAAGACGAATAGTACAAAACAAAATCTAGGGGCAGGGACAAAACAAAGGTAATAACTATGAGCAAATAATTGATCGAAATTAATATTTCACAATATAAAGATATCATACCCATGGAGGACCAACAGAATCATCACTTCCTTTATCAGAGTTCAATGTTGTACTCTCACTCTTCTTTGACTCAAGATGCTGATTCGGACAAGAGGAATCATCGGTGACTACATGAAGAAGCTTCTCACTTCCCTGAAAACGATCAGTTTAGGCATATAAACTCGTTAGTAATCCTGGTTACTACTTTTCCTGCACATTAGATCAGATTCTGAGATTGAAACTTCAGTTGTAAGCTTAAAATTCCACCAAATATATGTTAATAAGGTTATTGTTAGTAGACGTTTTGAGAAATCTTGCTCTCAACTTCAGATCTGTCTGTGTGGCTTAGGCAATTACGAGCAATGACCAAGAATTGACACAGTAAGTAATGGTTTTAAGAAGTTTCACTCACCTTTGCAGCTCTCCAGTGCGAATAAGTGCGGAATAAGATCCAAAAGAATGGAATGTTAGGCAAGGGAAGAACCTGCATAAGACTCATTCGAACAGATGAAATGAGATACTTCCAACAGTGTATCAACTGCAATACATGTGCAGAGAAGACAAGCTACTTTTTTCTAGGAAAAATAGGAGAAAAGTCACATCTTACCAGATATACAGATACGTACCATAAAAACTGATGTCAGCGGCAGCAATATGGCTGATCCATAGAAGTACTGCTTGTGAATAACTGAGCCCCTGATAGTCATACAAAGTAAATGCATAAATTTTACATTCTCACGACATGATAAACATAATAAACATTTATTATGTGATATTAAACATAGATAAAATCAGTTTCCTCCAATGGCAGTAAGACATATATATTAATGTCAAAAGAGATCATAATAGAGGAAGACTTGATGAATGCCTTGAGACGTTGTAAAACTTTTCTTTGACCATGATATCACAATTTCACTTGACCGAACTGTAGGAAGAATACGTGTTTCTTAAAATCAACACGTGCAAATTTATAATAGCAAAAACACGTCACTATCTTCATCCAAACATGCTAGCGCAGGATCAGCCCTTGGTCACCTTCCTCCCACAGAATGGGAGACATGGCATTCCAACTGAATAGTACAACCTTACACTGACTACTCAGAGTTCACCAATTTCCTATCAAATCGACCCCCTTCCACAGCCACCTCCCTCCCACTAAAGGTAAGAAAGTTGTGCTCCCATATCATGCATGGAGATGGCACTACACAGAAGAACCCATAATGTGTAAAACACCAAACACCATATCATACTTCTCTATGTCCCTCTTCCCACCTCCACCCTTCTTGAGGCTTGCTGTAAATGTGAATGCTACATTGCATCCTTGGATTCAAGAATTCAAAAAAAAACAAAGCACCATATACACTGATAGGATAATATTACCTACATGAAGCATCTTAGCCTTCTAGACCCTGCAATAGTTAGATGCTCCTGCACTGAGTTAGAACCCCCCCCCCCCCCCAAAAAAAAA
>CAIGRT010159899.1:0-19891 GCA_903798405.1 Fraxinus platypoda
TTTTAATTAATTATCTAATACCTGATTTTTGAATTTTTAAACTATAAACCTGATTTTTGAATTGGTGTAAACTATACACCTGATTTATGATTTTTTTTTTTTTCCCTTTGGCTTATTTTGGAAGGAATTTATTTAGGGTCCGTTTGATTGCAAAGGTTGAATTTGGGTGGAAAGAAAATGAATTACAGGAAATTGAATTGCCTAAAATTTATTTTATTGGGAATTGTAATTAATTATGTTTGATTGGTATAATTTTTCACCTGGAAAATGTTGAAAGTTTGGTGTCCGTTTGACTTTATTTTTCATAGAAATTATTCATTAAAGTGTTAATTTTTTTTACCATTAGGTTCAGAATTTGTTCCAATTGTCAAAAAAAAAAATTTTTTTAATTATCATACCGAATACCATTCGTTTGGCTTTGTTTTTCATGAAAATTGTCAATTAAAGGGATATAATTTGTTACAATTGGGAATAGAATTAATTCCAATTGCCAAAAAAAAAAAAAAAAAAGCCTAAATGAATTCCATGGAAAATTTAGCCTACCAAACAGCCTAAAAGTGAAAAATGAAAAACGAATTCCAACTTCTCTATAAAATTTCGTGCTATTAAACGGGCCCTTAAAGTAATATATATAAATATAATCACACCACATATTTTAAAAATTAAATTATATTTTAATCATATAAAACATATATAAAGTTTATCCTTTATTATATTTATGTCTCGAACTTTTTAAATAATGCTATTAGCACCAGTGATAGTAGAGCATCACTCTATGTGGCAATACGTAATAGGTTCAATTAAATGTAAAATTAAGTTATTCATTTAATGGAACCTTTAATTTAATGCAATATTCTACAAAGCGTAAAGCATGGCTAGGCGTGGAGGCCAAATTTCAAGCTTTACGAGCCTAGTCGATGATTAGGCGTAAAAAAGATACATTAAAATTCTTTTTAACCACATATTTTTCATCATATCACTATTTAAAATACATTTTTTTCTTAATAATATCCATCAAACACACCCTAAAGATTATAAATGTTAGCGTTTTGGCATTTGTCTAGAATTTCATTATTTGCACGTAATGATTTAGTGCACTAGCACAAGTTAATATTGTTAGAATTGTCAATAAGATTGTCATTCGTGTCACGGGTCAAACCAGTGTCCTTAGTCATCGTGTTGGCTGAGGTCTCAACTCATGTCTTATACCATGTTAAAGTTCCACATATACCCCTGCTTAGTGGAGCTTCAACAATCAAAGCATAAATATTTATCCCATAGTCATCGATCGATGAGCCATTAATATTTGTCATTTGACATGTTAAAATATGGCAGCAAGATGAAGAAGAAAGCTCACTGCCAGTAAGCTCAGGAAGAAGAACTCAATGCCAGCAAGAACTCCAGCAAGGCAGACGGTGGCCAGCATGATTGATACAATCAGCAATGCCAACTACACATAAAGCTCTAGAACCATCACCTGAGGAAACTCTAACTCAATTCTGTTATGAGTGGGAGGAATTTTTTGTTGAAACCAATTTGTACAGCACATGTATAGTTTGTTAGGAATATTCTTTTTTCCACTATATAAGGATATTACTGGTATGATTTTATTCAATCAATCAATGAAAGAGGAATATAGAGTGATCATTTCTCTTGCCTAAATCGTTCACTTTCTTGTTATTTTGTGTGATTTCTTATATGGTATCAAAGCCTCATGGCTCAAGAAGATTCTGCAAATCAAAACTTACCTCCAAACGTAGAGCCAGAGAATTCTACCAACAATCAAAACATACAACCGAATATGAACTTCATTGATCTATCCCAACCAAACAGTCCATACTTCATTGGTAGCAATGATAATTCTGAAGCTCTGCTGGTTACTCAAATGCTGGACTCCAGCAATCATCATTCTTGGGAAAGATCAATGAGGAGAGCCCTCAGAATCAAAAATAAACTTGGCTTCATAGATAGGACCATTTCAAAACCTGCTGATCCAAACAATCCATTGATGGATCACTGGCTGCAGTGCAATGACATTGTCATTACTTGGCTGCAAAATACCATGTCAATAGCTATCAAATCAAGCACATTATATGCTGAGACGGCTTACCAATTGTGGTTGGAACTTAAGCAGCGACTGACACAACAAAATGCTCCCAAGATTTATGAGATAAAACAAAACATCGTGAATTTGCAACAAAACCAGGACTATGTTAGTATGTATTTTTCGAAGCTTAAGACCGTTCTTGATGAGTTGCTGAACTATGAATGCATTCCAAATTGTACTTGTGGAGGATTGAGATCAGTGGTGAATAATGAGGAAAGGGATTGGGTGATGAAGTTTCTTATGGGACTTAATGACTCATACAAAAGTCTTAAGGCTCAAATACTTTTGATCAAGCATTTCCCTAGCCTTAATGAAGTATATTCTACTGTCCAACAAGAAGAAAAAATGAGGAAAATCTTTGAAGATGTTCATGTCAATGATTCCATGGCCCTCATAGCTAAGGCTACTTCCAGGGATACAGGAAGACAGAATATAGGTCCTCAGAAAAAATACCACTGCATTTTTTGCAAGATACCTGGCCATTCCCTTGAGAGATGTTTCAAGGCTAACTCGGACAAACCAGCATGTAATTACAGCAACATGCCTGGTTACACAGCTGAAAAGTGTTTCAAACTAAATGGTTATCCACCAGGACACAAGTTATATGGAAGAACTAAACCTAATGGACCTTCGGCCAATCAAGCAACCTGTCTTAAAGAACCAGCACAAGAGCAGTTCAGTAACCATTCCCAAATGTCTTTAACTCAAGAGCAGTACTCTCAGTTGATGGCTTTACTCAAACCATGGAAAAACCTACTTTACAAACCTTCAGCTAATCAAGTGAAAGCTTGTACATCTTCATCTGCAAACAATCTTGACATCCCAAAGATCTCTGGTATTTCTCTTTGTTTTTCTGTGTGCATCACAAAAAGAAAAGACCATGCCAACATTGCATGGATTATAGACACTGGGGCAACAGATCACATGATCTATTCCCCAACTTTCTTCACCACCATCAAAGATCAATCACTCTGTGGCTCTTCTAAATGGAGATTTTGTTAGAGTCACACATATTGGAACTATTAAAATCACTGATAAACTAGTCCTACATGACGTTCTATGTGTGCCCTCTTTTTGTTTCAATCTGATATCTGCTAGAAAATTGTCACAAACCTCACATTGCAGTCTTATTTTCTTTCCTTAAACTTGTTTTGTGCAGGACCTTTCCACTTGGAGGACGACTGGAATGGGTGAAGTAAGAGATAGGCTATATTATCTGATGCAGAATAAAGTTTCTCCTACAGCATTGGATGATATTCTACCTTCCATTGCCAACAAATCCACCAAGCTAGCCTCTGTCACCAGCAATTAAGAAGATGCTAATATTTGGCACTATAGATTAGGACACCCCTCAGACTCTAGAATAGATCTTTTAAACCTTGATCATCAACCTAAGAAAGCTAACGTCAAAACACCCTGCCCTATCGCCCTCTAGCAAAATTGCATAAGCAACCTTTTTCTATTAGTCAGCATAGGTCACAAAAGTACTTTGAATTGATCCACTGTGATCTGTGGGGACCCTGTAATGAAATAGTTTATGATGGCTCCAGATATTTCCTTAGCATTGTAGATGATTTCAGTAGATGCACTTGGTTAATGCTGTTAAAATTCAAATCTGATACTAGTGTTGCTTTACAGAATTTTTTCACAATGATTGAAAACCAATTTGACTCCAAAATCAAAGTGATTAGAACTGATAATGGAAACAAGTTTGAGATGAAGCAATTTTATTCTCAAAAGGGCGTTATCCACCAAAAATTCTGTGTAGAGATCCCTCAACAAAACGCTATAGTAGAAAGAAAACACCAGCATATTCTAAATGTCGCAAGGGCCCTTATGTTCCAAAGCAGCATTCCAATGAACTACTGGTCTGATTGTGTCCTCACAGCAGTCCACCTCATAAATAGAACCCCCTCTTCAGTCCTTAAGAACAAAACTCCTTTTGATCTTCTTTTCAAAATTAAGCCTACTTACTCTCACCTAAAAGTCTTTGGCTGCTTGGCTTATTCTTCCACGCTCACACGAAATCGACATAAATTTGATACTAGGGATAGAAGATGCATGTTCTTAGGCTATCCTTTTGGAATCAAAGGCTACAAATTGCTAGATTTAGATACAAACAAAATCTTCATCTCTCGAAATGTTGTGTTCCATGAAGACAGTTTCCCTTACAAAGACTTGAATGCTGTCAGTCATCCTACATTGCCAACCTTAGCTGAAGAATTCATTAACCAACCATCAACCACTGATATAGACAATCTCACTGAACAGATTCTCCCTGCCTGTGACTAGATTCAAGAACCATTGAATCAACAACCTGATTCACTTTATCAGCCTGAAACCTTTATAGAGTCAGCTCAGAACATTTCCACAAATTCTCACTTACCTCGAAGGTCAAATAGAGACAAAAAACCACCTTCATATCTGCAGGATTTTGTATGCCAACATAGCTCTTCACTTCCCAATTCACAACAGTCCAACAGGGAGGAAGGTCATCTCAGAACAGGTAATCCTTTCCCTTTATGTGCCACTTTATCATATGATAGATTATCTAATGCACACAAAGCCTTTGTGACTTCCATAACAACTCACACAGAGCCCAAAACATACCAAGAAACAGTTAATCACATGGAATGGCGTGAAGCCATGAAGGTTGAGATCACTGCACTTGAGATGAATGACACTTGGGACCTTACTGATTTGCCTCCTGGAAAGACTGCCATAGGCTGCAAATGGGTCTATAAAACTAAGTTTAATGCATATAGAAGTGTGGAACGATGTAAAGCCAAACTTGTGGCGAAAGGGTACACACAACAAGAAGGGCTGGACTATCATGAAACGTTTTCACCCTTTGCAAAGCTAGTGACAGTAAGAACCTTGTTAGCTATTGCAACAATCAAAGGATGGTTTCTCCACCAATTAGATGTGAACAACGCATTCCTACATGGAGATTTAGATGAGGAGGTGTATATACAACTGCCTCCTGGATATTCCAAAGGCAATGAATCAAAGGTTTGTAGACTTCGCAAAAGTCTATATGAATTAAACTGGCGATTGTGTCAATATTGTCCGAAGTGCTATAAAGGAGCCAGTAGTACAAGAAATTATCGATTTCTCTCAAATTCTAAGCTATTATCACAACGAAAATCGATACTTTCTTAAATATGGCCCTAAATATGAATCATTCACTAAGTCAGCCTTTCTTAGACATAATTATCCTACAATCTCTTTTGACTATACAATTTTTTAAGAAGAAGATCTTTTGTATCCAGCTTTAAAATTCGGTATGATAGACACCATATACATTCTAAACAGATCATTCAGATTTTTTCCACCTAAACTTAAACATATTCTTAGTCAGTTAAGAGATCGCCCTTTGATGATTCAATTCATTTCTAAACCACCTCTTGTAAATAATGGTATAATAATTCCAGCTTATCACCATATTTTAATATACGAAGGAGCCAAAAGATTTCGACATTCCTCAAATTGATTACGAAAGACAAATCTCGGAGACCGTGGCAATAATGCAAGTTCAAAACAATAATTCCAGACTTGTAGCTTAATGGAATAATGGAGTTATTTTCTTTCAAGAACATCTTGCTTTAAAGGTTAAAACAGAAAAAATTCTAACACCAAATATTGAACAAAAGGAGCTATATCTGATGACCTTCCAAGAAGCAAATGATGAATCAACAGAAAGACAATCAGATACAGAATAAGAAGAAGAATACACTAATGAAATGGATGCAAACCTAGAATAAGCCTACATAGAGATGATGGATAGATAGGCAATTAAAGAGGAAAAGACGTAAAGGAAAAGTAAAAGACAAATGAATAGTGCTTAAATGACAATTATCAAGCCAAGAAAGTCAAAAAGTTGGGGCCAAGAAGACAAAAATTTCAAAAAGATTCTCACAGCTGTAAAGAAACATTTAATTTTTTAAATATATGTCATACACATATAAAATTATATAGTACTAATTACTTTTTCTTCAATTGTAAATCACACACATGTAAAGTCGAATAGTATAGAAAGAATAGAAGTAATGTACCAGCGTCTATAAATGCCGACACCATTTACAGAAAGAACACACCGAGAAAAATAGCAGCATAGCACACTATAACATTTCACTCAAAAATTCGAAAAGATCCCTGTAAATTCAATCCTTGTATCAAAGATTTTAGAAATAAAAGTAAGTCTTTTTCATACTTTCTCTTGTTTATAATTTCTGTTTACTTCATTTATTTTTCGGGCAGGCCTAAAAGAGGAAACACCAAGTAAACAATCAACTTATTCAAAAGCTGTATCTGTTTCCATATATAATCCAAACGCTCTTATCCTCTTTATTTTGGATTCCATGGCCAAAAATATAAAATAATCCTCTGAGTTAAGTTAGCTATTTTACTTATTAGTAAGTTTGTTAAGCCTTTTAAACATGATGAAAATCCTTTTTGGTTACAGTCTTAAACCTTTTTAAAAGGTCAAGAAAAAAGTTGAGAGAGAGTTAAAAAAAATTATTTGAAGAAATTAATTTGCTGAACGGTAAAGTACTCTAATGTCATTACAAACATATTATTTTTAATTCTCTATATTTTATGCCATTAGACGATCATACTTTACTTTATTGTTCATTAGAAAGTTTTAAAGAATCTATTAATATCTATCTAGAAAATCGAGAAATCGGTAAATTAGTTATTATAGAAAGCCACATATTATTCGCATTAGATAGAAATAGAGATGACTCCTCTTTACAGATCAAGAAGCAAATCACTGAGCTTTCTATCTCTCAGTGTCGGAGTTTCTTAATAAAAGATCCTAAAAATTGTAAGGGAAGACAAAAAGCTATAAATATTATAAGAGAAAATAGTAGAAAGATTTATAAGAGAAAATAATATTATTGCTGATTTATAAGAGAAAATAATATATATATATAGCAGGAATAACTTTTAAGGCGTCAACATAATTGGAATAGAGTTTCTTTTGAACGTTATGTGTGTGTGTGTGTATTCCAAACTGAAGGAAATTTTAAGAGGACAATTGGCTTCATTGCTCCCCTTTTATTCCGAGGCATATATGCCGTGGGAAAACTGAAGTTTAGATATTATTTATCGAAAATATTGTTTCAATCCCTGAGATATTTGATCACATGTATTTTTTCAATCTAAGGCATCTATGCCAGAGCCCAGAGGGGAACACATCAACTGTTTGTAATTTTGCATACTTTCAGTGACTTGAGTACAATTTTAAGAAAAATGTAATGATTTGAGGTTTTTGAGTAAAAAAATATTTCTAAGGTTGAAATTTAAAGTAACAACATGTTGGTTTTGTCAACGACTGAAGTATGACACATGGTAGTTGCTAAGGCTGCTAAGGAAACATTGTGGCTTGCAGGGCTAGTCAATAAACTAGGTCTTCAGCAAGGTGAAGTTCAGTTGGACTGTGATAGTCAAAGTACCATATATTTAGCCAAAAACTATGTGCATCATGTAAGATTAAGCATATAAATGTGAGGTTTCAACGATCAAGCATATGAAATGCCCATTGACATTCGATCTCAAGAAACAAGTCTTGGGGATCAAAATTGTTGGGGATCAAACTGAAAGACGTAAAGTTGTTTTTTGCATTTGTATTATAAAACTAAAACGATAATTATAATAAGATTTGTAAATCAAAAATATATATTGAAGAGGAAACAAAGGAGCATAAGCATGATCAAGAGGAAATATTTTGGAACTTAATTTGTGTCAAATTGGAAGCAAATTGACAATTTAGATTATTTAAATGATTTTCAAATATTGTGAATGTGTTAGAAACAAAGTTTAACTTTATTTATTGATGTGATTATTTTCGTTGAAGGCTGTAGTTGAATGTAGGGTTTATATTAATGTATGTTGGAAGAAAACAGGTCGCATATGTGGATTGACCCGACCCGATTTGTATATGATGATTTTTTGGACGGAGAAGTTAAATTTTGAGTTTAAGATTTAACTTCCCATCACTCTCAACCATATATAATTTTCATTATACAACAAACAAAATACATATATGCAAAAATTCGGATTCCTTCAAAGGGTAAAAAGTAGATGACAGTGGATGCTTGATTTGTGGAAATATAACATCTCAAATTGGGTTCTTGGATTGTCACTATCAAATTCTTTCTTTTGTGATCGAGTTTTTGACCAGGGAGTGAGTAGAAAACAGTGTGGAAAGCAAGCAACCAAAAGGCAAGTGATTCAACCTCATTTTGAGATTTTCAAGTAAGTTTTATAATTTAGAATACGGTCAACAGCATGCAATCATGTTTTACATTGATATCAGAGCCTAAATAGGTTGTTTTCTTGCTTATATACATGCTGAAAATAGTTTAGAATAATCGAAATGCATGAATTTCGTTTTCGTCCAAAAGCTTCAATGTCATTAATGGCAACTTTTGATATAGTCCATATAAATTCATGAAATTTATACCATATGTTCATGATATTATGTAGAACATATTTGGAAAATTTCACTTCTTTTGGATTTACTAATCAGAGTTGAACATGCATTGCACGTTACTATGAAATACTGTATAAATGTTATAAAAATAATATTTGATACCAATTTATTGGGAGGATTTGATAAGTTTCAAACGAACTAAAGAAAATAAAATTTAGAATATAAATTTAAGATAAGAAAATTGGACTCTCAAAACTCAACTTCTATGATTCAAATTTTTTTTTTTTATGATAAAATACTACATTTGATATATAAGAATTAATTACTAATACATGAATTTAAGCCCCCATTAAAATTTCTAGATATAACTCTAAATTCATGTAGATCATGATTCATTAAGTCAAGATTCATTGAGTCTAAATTGAAGTTAATTAATTAAGAATTAATAACATGAAATTCATGCATGATAATGATTTTGTAGTATTTATTACACATTGAAAAACGAAAAGTAAGATATTACTGAAATAATTTAATTGTAGTGGGGTTAAAATCGTCCAAAAATTGATTCTCACATTATGTGATATTTAATATATTATAGATATTTGAGAGAAAAATTGAACCCTAGTTGAGAAAATCGAAATTTCATCGCATGATAACTTCTATCACGTTAAGTTTCATGTTGTCCATTTGGTATGGATGGATAAATTTTCTCGAGACCTCTCCAACGGTATAAATAACATTAATTTTGATTTAGAATTGAAGAAGTTATGACCTTTCAAAATCTTGACAGAAATCTGAAAAAAAAATTACCCGCTTTTTAAGATGAACAGTAAAAAAAAGAATGTTGCATGGAGGTGATGTAATTTGAAAAATTGCATGTTGGTCCCCAAACTATTTTTTGAATGTTGGTTATTCGAAATGCAATTTGAAAAATTTCATGTTGGTCCCAAAACTATTTTTTGAACGTTCATTATTCAAAATGCAATTTGAAAAATTATATGTTTGTCCCAAAACTATTTTTAGATGTTGTTTATTTCAATACAATTTGAAAAGTTGCAAATTGATCCCTCAAATATTCTTTTTTTCCTCTTTATGCAATTAAAATAATTTTCAGATAATCAAATATTTTTTTTATTGAAATAAATTTATAAAAGGATTAAAAATATTTTTGACATGATTAAATTTTGAAAATATTTTTATAAAATTAAGAATATTTATTATGTGGTATTTGGCTAGTGAGAGTTATTTTCTGAAGTACTCTCATTTTTTTTAAAAAAAATGAAAAATACTCCGAAAGTGTTTGAAATACCACATTTTATATACGTTTATGAGTGGTGTGGATCTTGATTAGGTTATATGATTCATTATGACTACTTTTTCAATTTTTGTGCTTGATTAGATATGACGGATCAACGCGCACTTTTAGCATCTTTATAGGAGAAGTTAGTAGAGCGAGGGCTGTGAAACGTGTTGAAAAATTACATGCTTATCGAAACTATGAAATGAATCCATGACATAACCTAATACAACACATAAAATATCTCGAAGCAATGCGCAAGAAGTGATGCATTTGGGACAACATATATGTGAGGCGAAGAGCATGTATCATCTAATGTGGACACTTCCTAAACATTGGCACGATATTGCTATTGAAGTTCTGGATAATTCACCACCTCTATGCTACATCTATCTGATCAGGATTTTGATCAGGAAATAGAATTCAGAGAATGAGAATTTTATTATTAATTTAGATATGTATGGTTAGTTCGAAATGTTGAACTATATCTATGTGAAATTTTATTTTGTGTTTAGTAGCTGTTTAAAAAAGTTTAGTATGATCGCATGTACATATTTGACATTTTGAGATTTATATATATGTTTCATATTTATCACATATAGTCAAAATGTCTTGCTTATTTTGTACATGATTAATTGTTTAATTTAGTGGGAGTTCTAAGGTTAGAAAAGTTTAAGTAATCCTGACCTAAAATCTATGATTTTGCACTATGAAATTAATTTTGTGAGAGAGAAATATGGTGGTACTAGTGTAACTAGACTCAGACAACTGACTATTAAGTTTGATACTTACAAGAAATTTCCTAATCACAATATCACACAGTATGTGAGGATCATGTCTACTATGATTAGGGAGTTGAAGTCGGCTGGTCACATACTCTCTGATGAGCAGAAAGTTCAGGCGTTGATCCGTTCCCTTCCTGATAATTGGTAACATCTGAAAGTCAATCTGACTCACAATGATGACATCAAACATTTGCTGATGCGGCCTGCCATGTGGAACTAGAGGATAAGCACCTTGGTGCAGCTAAATCTCTAGGTCATGCTTTTGTAGCTGAATCTAGTTCTGGAAAAGCTTCAGGTTTTAAGTATAAGAAGAACTGGTTCAAAGGCGGGAAAGGGATGGGAATAGAAACTGGACAGGGACCTAAAAAGAACAAACTCAAGCGCAATAAGAAGGGTAAATTGTTTGGAAAGGAAAAAAGATAAGAGCAAGCTGAAATCTTCAACTGTCAGGTGTTGACTCACTTTGCTCGGGAATGCCCTGAGCCAAATAAGGAAGCTCTTATAAATTCTTCTTATAGTGTTGTTTATGTTTCAAGCATTGTTATGCTAACTGAATCTTATCCTATGTGGATTGTAGACTCAGGAACGACAGACCATGTAACCAGGGATCGAGAAGCGTTTGTAAAGTTCCGTCAATTTTCAGCTGGTACAAAGTGGATATACATCGACAACGATGATAGAGTGGAGGTGAAAGGGATCGGTATATGCAAGTTACATTTGCGTGGTGGCCGTACTATTTTCCTTCATGATGTCATGTTTGCACCAGGGATACGAAGGAACTTAATTTCCGTTGTTGTTCTTTTAAGATTAGGTTTCATTTTGAACTTTTGTGGTAACTCTGTTCGTATAAACAATGATAATGTATTTTATGGATCTGGACATGTAGAATGTGGTTTTTTAATGTTGGATTGTGATCCGAACACTTATAATTATTATGTTGATCGTTGTTTTTCTATGAACGTATCTTTTTTTTTTTCTTCTTCTTCTAAATATTTGATGTTGATACATTTGTATAGCATGCTAATTAGGACATATTGGGCAAGAGAGATCTAAGGTTTCGTTACCTACTTGTGGATATTGCGTAATCGGAAAAACAACACGAAAATCATTCGGTAAAGCCTTAAGAGTCGAATTTCCATTGAAATTAGTCCATTCAGATATATGTGGCCCTATGAATGTGAAAGCAAGACATGGAGCCTCTTATTTCATTACTTTTATAGACAATTTCACGCGATATAGTTATGTATATTTGATTTCTCATAAGTCTGAGACATTAGAATGCTTTGGACGATATTTAAATGTGGTAGAAAATCAAATAGATAGAAAGGTTAACGATAAGAAAATCATTAGACAGTTATCTATTTCCAATACACCTCAACAAAATGGAGTTACCGAGAGGAGGAATAGAACGTTGCTAGAAATGGTGAGGTCCATAATGGCGCAGGGTAACTTACCTATTTCTTATTGGGGATATACTTTGTTAACTGCGACCTATATTCTGAATAGAGTTCCCTCTAAATCGGTACCTACTACACCATATCAGCTTTGATCAAGTATATCCCCTAATTTGAGTTCCCTCAGATCTTAGGGATCAGCTGTCTATATCCATGATTCCTCAAGTAAGTTTGAAAAATTGGGTCTGCGAGACAAGAAGTGTATTTTTATAAGATACTTAGACCAGTCCAAAGGATATGTGCTCATATGTGAAAATCAAGATGAGATTGTAACTAAGATAGAATCACGTGAAGTGACGTTTCTTGAGAGTGATTTTCCTAGTAAATGAGAAATTAATAAGGGGGAACCTTTGTATGAATTAGATGATAGAGTTGTACTTGATGGATCAACTGAGGTGCGAGAGGAAACATTACCACCTGTTGATCGAAGTGGGAACAATTTATCTCCAACTCCAAGTGAAAGGGTCATATCGGAGCTTGCACTTCATAAGAGTACTAGAAAAAGTATGTCAAAACGTCATTTCGAGATTGAAGGGCAAGTTTTCCTAGTATATCCAGAAGATGGTGAGGAACCAAAATCAGTATAAAAAGCTCTATCATGCCCTGAAAAAGAAAAGTGGAAGAATGAAATGGAAAAAGAGATTGAGTCTATGAAATTGAATCAAGCCTAGGACTTGGTTGATCTTCCATTTGGTCGAAAAGCCATTGTGAACAAATGGGTTCTCAAAATAAAGTGAAGAGCTGATGGGAATATAGAGAGGTATAATGCTCGCTTGGTGGCAATGGGTTATACTCAACAGGAGGGTATAGGTTATAAAGAGACATTTTCACCAATAGTGAGATTTACTTCAATTCGCCTACTCTTAGCTATCGTGGCACGTTTAGATTTAGAATTACATCAAATTGATGCGAAGCTGTCTTTCTCAATGGAGAATTAGATGAAAAAATCTACATGCAACAACCAGTAGGAAGACTACATTTCTCAATAGAGAATTGGATGAAGATATCTATATGTATGCAACAACCAGTGTGTTTTATTAAAACAAGTCAAGAGAATAAAGTTTGTAAATTAAATAGATCAATCTATGGCCTAAAGCAGTCTTCTAGACATTGGTACTTGAGATTTGACAAAGTTGTTATCTTGTACAAATTTGTTACGATGGACGAAGATCACTGTATACATTTGAAAAAGTCCAATGAGAAATTTGTAATTTTATCTCTCTACGTAGATGAAATGGTTGTCCTCAAATTTTGAAATGAAGGACATGAGTGAAGCAGATTACATATTAAGTGTTCAAATCCATAGAGATCATTCAAAGAGGTTTTTTGCTATGTCACAAGAGTTATATATAAAGAAAATTCTTGCGCGTTTCAAAATAGAGAATTACAATCCCATTGACACTCATGTATCAAAAGGTGGAAAGTCTAAGTCTTTGTATGTGTCCTAAAACTCTTGAGGGAAAAAAAGAAATGTCTAGAGTTCTATACTCCAGTGCAGTTGGGAGTTTGATGTACACTATGATGTGTACTTGTCCCGACATTTGTTATGCCGTAGGTCTGGTCAAGTATCAATCTAATCCCAGAAGAGAGCATTGGAAAGCTATTAAGAGGATATTGAGATACTTGAAGGGACTGCTAATTACTCTTTATGCTATCAAGAGAATAATTTGTGCTTAAAAGGATACACTGATGCTGATTGGGGTGAAGGCCTAGATGAGCGCAAATCAACTTCGGGATATACGTCTTGCTTAATAATGGTGTCATCTCTTGGAGTAGCAAGAAATATACATGCATTTCCTTGTCCACAATGGAAGCAGAATTTGTAGTATGTGCTTCAGTGGTACATGAAGCTGTTTGGTTAAAAAGATTCTTACAACATCTAAGAGTTCTTAGTGGTGATGTGGGACCTATATTGATTTATTGTGATAGTCAGGCAGCTATTGCATATACAAAGGATCTCAAGTATCACAACAGAACCAAACACATTGATACAATATATAATTTTGTAAGAGACATCATATGAAAGAAGGAAGTGAGTATGCAGTATATTTCTACGCACCAAATGGTAGCTGATCCATTTACAAAACCTATCCCTAGATATGTTTTTATAACTAATGTTAAATCTTTAGGATTGCGTAGAATTTGAATTATGTACTATGTAAACTTTTTATATAAGTCCATTAATAATCAATATTTGACTTCATATGTTAAGAGTAATCTTCTGCTATGATTTTTAGATTACTATTTAATATGCACACATAAAGTATGTCAACTAGGTTGAGATTTGTTTACTCACACGAACAATCGCCTCAGACACTTTGAGGTGTGCTGAGATGAGATACATTGATTATATTGTGTACATGATCCAGCCGCCTTGATAAGATATCAAGATGAGATTACAACAAGTTATCGGTATGAATATTTTTTCTATCCATAAAACATGTTCTATAATCGATCGAGTTCTCGATTGGAATTGCTTAGAGGAATAAAGATAAAGAGAACTCATGTTAGATATCCAGAAATATCTGAACTGTGATCTGTACGGTATATTTTATTTGTAAGATTAGACATACGCCCTGAGAAAGGGAGAAAACATCGTAACACGTGTTTTATACAATGTGTGCTTTAACGACCAATGAGAAATGAAAGAATTGATCCTTATTTTTTTATTGTGTGAGTCTCCGAGACATTTATGACCTCAAAATTTTATACCCTTTATGAATTTCGACTGTTTCTCGAAATTTTATTTCGGTATTGCTACTTTAACATGTTGCCAATTACTATGGTTGATTCGATTTGATGGGACATGTTTACAAAAGCAGCTGATTTGAAATTAAGGGATTCAAGTAGGAAATGATAACTATTTTATCTAACACCTCAGCTTGTTTTACCGATCGACAATTATGTTAACTATTTGAGTTTTGAGATATAATTCTGAATACAATATATATGAGAAAGTTGAGTATGTTCTTTGGTTTATTGAGGGATTAGAAATACTTGAACTATTGTTACAAAATATGTCGAGGTATAGCAAGAAAATATATTTATTCTTGTAGAGCTGTTATATATCTCTGACAGGTGTATAGTGTTGTGTGCTCTTAACTTAACTCGTTGGTCGCACGATCCATTTACCCGTATGAACTTGGAGATGTTGAGATAACTATAATTGAGATTATATTAGAATCAAGTCAAACCACCATGTGTGAATGAGAGATGTTGGAAGAAAACTGGTCGTTTATGTGGATTGACTCGACTCGATTTGTATATGATGATTTTTTGGAGGGAGAAATTAAATTTTGAGTTTAAAATTTAACCCCCCCATCACCCTCAACCATATATAACTTCCATTATATAACAAACAAAATATATATGTGCAAAAATTCCTTCAAAGGGTAAAAAGTAGATGAGAGTGAAGGCTTGATTTATGGAAATATTGTTGACATATGGTTAATCTTATGTTTTGATTATAACAAACAAAGCATGTTTTTCTCTAACATTTATATTTTAGTTTTCATTGTTACGTGTTGCTGACTTCATCAAATTGGAGACAAAAACAATTGGAAGAAATGTTGTCGATCAAGAAAGCTCAAAGATGAAAATCGGTTGAGCACTCATGTCAAATCAAATAGAGACAAACGTTGCGCCACTTTAAAATCGAGCAATAAATCGAGCACTCGCACCAAAATTAATAGAAGATATTGGAACTAGATGTTCTTAGCTCGTTTGTAAAGGTAAAACACTTTAATTCTTACCAATGACACATTGAAAGCTCAAGTGATGAATTCCTTATGCACGATAAGAATTCACTTCATTAAAACGTTTGCACTAAAATTATTTTTCAAAGGTAAGATTTCCAGCTTAATCTTAATTACTATTAAACGTCACTTACCTGAAATATCAAGTAAATATGTCAANCAACTTAATCTTAATTACTATTAAACGTCACTTACCTGAAATATCAAGTAAATATGTCAAGTAAAAATTACAAAGTTGCAAACAAACCAAAAAAATAGACCAGAAAAACTTCTGGCCATCTTAAAATTACAAAGTTTCAAACACTTTCATGTCTCATTAGATAGTGAAACATTTGTCCAACTTAAACCGACACTATCAATATCATAACACTTCAACGCATGAAAATCACCTAAGAACATGGTCAGTGAGTGGTACATACCAGGGGATTTGACCCCATCTCGGGTCCTTTGAGGGTGACGACAAAGGTGACGATGATGACGTACAAGAAGTTCATGTTCCTCATCATGACATTCTGAGGTCCAGCATCTCCTATTCCTAGGGCAGCGGCTTCACATTCACCGAAGATCAGTACAACTTCTTGAATGGCCGCATTGGCTCTCTCACATCCTAGTTGATGGTCTGACAGAATGCTCCAATGGGTACTCGCTCAACAAGAAGCCATTCAGGCTCAATAGAAGGTAATGCAAGATCAACAGAATGCCTTCGACCCCCACTTCTATGCTCGGTTTCCTCCTCCACTTCCTCGGGAGTCCTAGTCATAGTTTAATCTTACATTTTCATGGATTTTTTTTTTCTTTCTTTGCTTTACTATGGATATATCCTCACATTTTGCTTCAAATTACCATTTTCCATTTGCTACAATGTTTTGCTTCATGTCTATGAGATTTCTTTGCCTTATGTTTTGCTTTATATTTCCCTACTTCATGTTCTTTTTGCTTATGCCAAAAGGGGAAAAACATATGAAATGATGATATGCATGCTTAATGTGTATAAGACAGGTGGAATGCTTGATTCGTAAAACATAGGGGAGAGAATATTGCAAATGCATGAATTATATGAGATAAAGTATTCTTCTTATTGCAAATCATCTATTATTTGTCATAATCAAAAAGGGAGAATTTTTGACCTATGGTTAATCTTATGTTTTGATTATAACAAATAAAGTATATTTATCTCTAACATTTATATTTTAGTCTTCATTGTTACGTGTTGCTGACTTCATCAAATTGGAGACAAAAAAACAATTGGACAAAATGTTGTCGATCAAGAAAGCTCAAAGATGAAAATCGGTCGAGCACTCACGTCAAATCAAATAGAGACAAACATTGTGTCACTTCAAAACCGAGCAATAAATCGAGCACTCGCGCCAAAATTAATCGAAAATATAGGAACTATATGTTCTTAGCTCGTTTGTAAAGGTAAAACACTTTAATTCTTAGCAATGACACATTGAAAGTTCAAGTGATGAACTTCTTATGCACGATAAAAACTCACTTCATTAAAACGTTTGCACAAAAATTATTTTTCAAATATAAGATTTCCAACTTAATCTTAATTACTATTAAACGTCATTTACCTTGAAATATCAAGTAAATATGTCAAGCAAAAATTACAAAATTGCAAACAAAACAAAAAAATGGATTAGAAAAACTTCTGTCCGGATGGCGAACGGACGTCTGGTTCGACAGCAACGGTCAAATTTTCGACCGTTCTGACTCATTTTCAACGGCTACCTTTTGGGTCGTCCGGAACAATTCTTGAAAATCATTCAACAAAAGTTTTTCTAAACCTAACACTGGACCTTCACTCATTGCTACCCATTAAAGTGTTAGCCTATTTCTCTCTTGGTTTTTAATTGTGATCATATCATTTATTAAGAGAGAAATTTCAATTTTTAAATTCAATTCTCTTTAAACTTGTGGGTCGTGTTGAGGTCTCGGAAAGCTCAACGTTGCAAAATGATCGGTGCTCCTTACTTGTAAGTCACCGTAAGTTTTGTAAAGGGTTGGATTGCACCACAAGTCTATCAACATAGTGAAATTGACCTTACTCGTGCCGGAGAGCTTAGTAACGGAGGACATAGATCATTGCGTTGGATCGAACATCCATAATTATATCGTTTGCACTCTCTATCCCTCTTTATTTATTGCCTTTATATTTGTGTTTATTATTTGATTTAATCTATCTAGTTATTACGCACTTGATTTTAAGTTAATTACTCGAAAAAGTTTTAGAAACCAATTCATCCCCCTCTTGTTTAGTTATTCTTGGGTTTTCAAATATAACATCTCAAATTGGGTTATTGGATTGTGGCTATCGAATTCCTTCCTTTGTGATCGAGTTTTTGACCAAGAAGTGAGTAGAAGACGGTGTGGAAAGCAAGCAATCAAAATCAAGTGATTCAATCTCGTTTTGAGATTTTCAAGTAAGTTTTACAATTTAGAGTTCAGTCGAAAGCATGTAAGCATGTTTTACAATGTAAAAATAAATAAATTGTGATTTTGTATGACAAATTTAATTTCTGTTTTATGTTTATACATTCAAAGACTACTACATGTTCTACCTCGGCTTTAAGAAAAAAAAAAGTGAAAAATTGAAGGATCTTTATTTGAATTTTCGAAACATTTTTTAAAACTTCTCGAAGAGTTATAAATAAAAAAGCTAGTTTCGTAGAAGTCAGTTTTTGTACATGCTAGTATACATTTTTATGGAATATATTATTGATTAAAGGAATTATATGGACATGATAATTTATTAATTTGACCATGACTTGCCAGTAATATGTCAACATCTAAAATTAATTAATATTTCAACCGACCATCTCATCAATTAATTATCTATAGGAATTGAATGCTTGATACAATTTGTATTTTCATCCAGATGCCAACTTTGACAATCAAACAAAGAAAATAAACTAGAAGGCCAACCCAAAGCTTAACCATCGCCCATATTCTAGACATTATGTTGGGTTCATTCTGAAATGCTCTGTACGACGTGAATTTTCCTATTATTTGCTTGTATTTAGTTTACATAAATCCCATTTGACTTCTAGTATTTATTATTATAGAAGCTGCTTTATGTTGCAACTACACTAGAAAATGTAAATTAATCAACCGACCAAACTTTTAATTTCTTCAACTTGTCTCTACTCTTTTAATTTTTTTGTATCTTCCGCCGTTGCCTCATGCAAATTAATTACAGACTGTGTAATAAAAAATTCAACAGAAAATAGACAGTCAAGAATTCATTGTGGTACGGTTAGGCAGCAGAATAATTTAGAGTCATAAAAGAAAACCTACTCTACCATTAAATATGATAAATTATATGATTAAACATGAAAACTAAATCTATGAGATTGTAAAGGATAAATTTCTTTAATAGACAATTTTATTTTAGCCAAAAAGAAATTTGTCTTCTAAATAGAATTTTGTTAATTATAGCCACTTAGTCATGTGAAATGATTGTAGTGTCCTCTTACTAAAAATTTTTCTAGCAATTTAGGAAAAATAGCTGAGGAACATATGAAGATTGAAAAGTGTAAATTTGATAGAAATAGAAACTCTGTCTAGTTTAACCATAATGTCTAAATACTTCAAAACTCGTAAAAGGAAAAAAAAAAAAAAAAAAAATGAATTTCTAAATATCCTTGCATGTGGATTATTACCTTAAAAAAAATATATCATTCATAATCCTACTTCTATAATTGTTTAGATTTCTTCACTAAATTTTGAAAATTGACAATATTGTTGTGAAAAGAGAAGAGAATAAGAGACGTCAATAGACTTGTGTGTATTATAATGAGAACCAAAGCCCTATATTTATAGGGAATGAATATGGATACATATGATAATAATATCTAGGGCTGCAGGGGTACAACTGTCATTCACCAATAACTTACTATTTACAACACTCCCCCTTGAATGACACATTACAAAATATCGACTCGTTAAAAATCTTGTTTGATAAAAATCCAATGGGACAAAAAAATAAAATCAAAACGAAGGAAAAAGAGTACAGTTATTTTGGAGTAAAGATAAATGCTGCCTCATTAAA
>CAIGRT010159900.1:0-19796 GCA_903798405.1 Fraxinus platypoda
TTAATCTTGTGTTCTTCCCTGTGAATTTGCTGGTAGAACTTGCCTGCAAAATAATTACTATTCTGCCCGACGTCAACAGCCACCAGAATCAGGTTATCCATCACCAAGAAGCTGAGCCTCTACGACAAAGTTCATCATCCGTTTAAGGTTTATCTAGCTAACAATCGTCTATTTCTGATAGTATGAGTTGGCCATTGAGATCAATTACCCATGTATTGTACATATCTCATAAAGAATAGTTTTCTATCTTTTGGCTCTGTATATAAAATGAGGGTATAAGAAGTAATATATTATTCAGTGCTCCATGAAGAAATAAAATAAGGTCTTGATTATGGATTTAAATTATTTTCATCCTTCTTTTATAACTTTCAATTTTAGATCATTCAAATCATTTTTTTTTCCAGATAAATAGATCAATCAGGTTGCCCGATTTGTCAATTTTAGTCCTTGTGTAATGTTTACTTTTTTAGAAGTGATTTTTTGGAGGATGTGTGATTAAAAATAGGGAAAACTATTGGTACACATGCAATTATTTTGCCTGATGGCAGCATTTGCAATTTGGTTTTCGGATACGCACACTGTAGGATGGTTGCAGCTGCTCGATGGATAGCGAAGCTAAGTATTCCATTCTTACTCAAGGCCCTTGAACAAAACCCTAACTATGAAGTCAAGGTAGAAATGGGTTATATCACTGGATGCTTTGTTGACTATTACTATTTCTTATTTTTCTCATTTTTTTCTTTTTCCGCTTTCGATGGGGTGGGTAGTTGAAAATGTTTCAGTTTTTGTGTATATCCTGCTCTTGGTTTGTCAAATGAATTGTTATTGTTATATCATGGAATGCACTTCTTGTCTGCATCATTTGAGAGGGAAAGAAATCTGGTGATCAAAAATATATATGAAAAGTGCATAGTTTCCATGCGTTTTTAAATATTTAAATTTCTTAAGCATTGTTCTGTTGAAAGTTGATTTGCATACATACCTGCATATATACATATGATATACTTTTGTTGGTGTACATAACCAAGATTCCCATCTTTTTTCCAGATTGTTGGGTATTCACTTGGTGGTAGTACAGCTACTCTTCTGCCGTACATCCTTCAAGGACGGAAATAATTATCTTTGAGCACATGTGTCCCCTTTGCACCCGGCATGTTGCAATGTGCTTCTTCTCTGGATTGGGAAATGTACGATATCATCCAATGGAATATGATAGGCCACTTTTAGTGGCGGTAGTAGTATTTATTTTGCTTTAATTGTAGGTTAACTTACATGGTCTCTTGGTGGACAACATTTCTTGACTACATAGTTTTAGTAGAGAAACTAAGAAAAGGAAAATCATAAGATTAAAACTTTAGGGTACTTCGGAATCTACAGGTGGTAAATTTAGTAGAAATATGGATGGAATACATGGAACACCCCTTGTATTTATAGTAGGAGTAAATATGATGGCTCTCGTGTTGTTCCAAAAAGCGACTTCTTAGGTATTTTGCTTCAACTATTAACAAGATGTTCTCGAACATGATGTAATGCATATGATGAGAACAAGTTGTCAAGTGGACAAGTGCTACAAGGATTTAATGTGATAAGAAGATAGATATGAGATTCCTATAGGCTATAACCTTAAAACTAAAAAGGCTTATTCAACAAAGTGTGCTTTGTAACGATTCGAGTCTCTATTCTCAAACCGTTAGCTTACATATTGTCTGTTTTGGGTGGGTCTATGCTCACTTACCCATTTACGACTTTCTATCGCGTTCCTTATATTCGAATTCAAGACTTCTATCTAATAAGAGATTTAAGTTGAATTCCGGTACCAATTGGGCAATTTGTCAAATTGGTACCAGGATTCAACTTAAATCTCTCACTAGGCAGACATCTTGAGTTTGAATCCTGGGAGACACAATAAAAAATCATGAGGGGATAAAGATGGTTTGGGTATAAAGACACAGATCGTTACAAAAACGCGCATTTTTTCTTATTGGCTTGAATAACGCTCGACTGAGTGGCTCCCAGGTGAGGAGGAGGGGTCACAAGTGAACCATTTAATACAAAATTCTCCTTAGACAGTTTATGTCTTTTTGACAAAGCCCTTCAATTTTGCGAATACACAAGCCAAAAAAATTCAAAGAATAAGTAAAGAAAGGGAAGTATTTAGATGTATAATCCTTTTTTTTTCTAATTAGACCATTATTTGGTGGAGAAATTCTTTAAGGTCGACTATTTTCATAGGTTGATATGTTCCCTAACGTAGTCAATAGTCTAAAGTCACATATTATCATAAAATTGTAATTTTCAGAATTAGAAAATTTTCAAAATTTAAACTTCCATAAATTTACACTTTCAAAAACTTGGAAGTTTCCATAATTAGGCACAGAACTTGTACATAAATAATTTTCATAATTAAACAAAATTCTAATTTGTTTGAACATGATTTCATACATATTTATTCACATAATCGTGCATGTACATGGTTAAATTTTATAAATTAGCACGATTTAAACATAGGTAAATATGATTAAATATAATTGTCATTATATAATAACATAAAATAATATATTTACATATCTTTCTACCTGATTTATAGGCGTCAGAGCTCGAAAATTGGCATTGCATAGTGGTGATGTAATAAACTTTAAATCTCACTTTATTTTTCTTTTTTAATTTTAGTCTACAAAAACGTAGACACGCTCTCATACTATGTTGTAACAACCCAAATTTTTATCTTTGGAATCATTATACATATACTTTAAAAGAATATTTTCATAAAAAAACATAATATTTTCATAACATGTGAGGATTTAAAATTAATTTTAAGACAAATACAATGAATATTATTAAAATCCTTAACTACATAATTTATTCTTCATTTTTTACCCACACAAGCACAAACCACATCCGACCGCTTCGAAACCACTCTTTTAGTTACCTATAAAAATTTTGACATATACATAGGATATATAAATCTCAGTAAATGAGTAATAACGAATTCTATCGTATATTTAAATACGAAAAATCATAATATACATATGGAGATACGAGAATTAAAATTCGAACTTTGTGACTATAATTCCCGTGCGTAGTGCTACTAAACTCCGATTCTTTGAACTTAAACATATATGATCATTATCATAATCAATACTTGGATTTTCATATCATCATATTCATAACATAAATTTTCGTAATTTAAATAATGAAAGAACAATTCGTACTACTACACATACAGTTGTATGGAAGAAGATAAAGGTAAATCAAAAAATCTGTCCTTTAGATATCGTGCGTACTGAACTTTGTAATGTGAAAATGTGTATGTCGAAGATGAGTTGAGAAGAAGAGAGATATAAAGTATAACATAAATTGTGTTTTAGTGCAAGTGAAGCGAGGGGGTATAAATAGGGGTTTATAAGGTTTGATCCCTTTACATATTTTTGGTACAACATTCATTTTTATATCAATGCTACACATTTTCTCACATAGAGTGTAATCAATTACTAAACTAATTACCAAATTAACTATAATAAATATATAATTGCTACTAATAAGTTATTGTCATATAATTAAATGTTGATTTAAATTTACCTATACACACACACACACGCTTTCTCTATACAGCTATATATATATATAAGAACTAAATTCTCATAACTTATGCTAAGTTACCTAATTTACATTCAATTAAAGTAGAAATTAAGTTACATTCTATAATCTAATAATACGGAAATCCCATAATCTCTTCCTTATCTAAACATGGAAATTCCATGATAATTTCTTTACCAAAATTTGAAATCCAAAAAGTGCACATTGAGTCCTTCAACTATTAAAGTTATCAATTTGGTCCCTTAACTTTTATCAATGACTATACAGAAACTTTCGGGATATTATAGAGCAGGTCAATCCCCGGAATGACCAAAGGAACGATCTCACTCCTCGTAGAGATCTGCCCCTACCTAGGTAAGTTCAACAGTTTAGGCGTGAGGAGGCAAGGTAACCCTGTCAAGAAACATCCCTGCAATGGATGAGAGAGCGCAATAGAGAAATACCTAGAAGAGGACAACGCCAACATAGAGATCCTTTGGCTAATGTGAATGAAGGCCTATCTAAGAGATAAACATGGTTTTTGGAGGACCCTACGTTGGCGGCGAAACAAGGAACTCCCAAAGGAACTACACAAAAGAGGCAAAAGACCTCACAATGGCTAGCTACATAGTCGACAACAGTTCTTGAAGAAGATAACTATCGCCTTCACTTTCACCCAGTAAGATATTGTGGTTGTACACTACTCCCATTGTGAAGCCCTTGTAGTAAGAGAAGTTATGACTCGTAACGGGTTGAAACGGATGCTAGTAGATAGTGGTAGTTCCATCAAGATCCTCTTTGAAATCAATTTTAATAAAATGATCGTGGATCATGAATTGACTCCCATCAACATCCCCTTATACAGTTTCACTGGTGACAGCATCATCCTGAGAGGAAAATTAACTCTTACAGTGGAAATGGTTGAACCACCTCAAACAGCTCTTAACTTTATGAAATTTTTGTTGGTAGATAACCGATCCGCCTACCACGGGATACTAGGAAGACCAACCCCTAAAAGATTTATGAGCCATCACGTCCATTCACCACATATGTATGAAGTTCCCAATTGAACGCGAAATAGTTACAATTAGAGGTGACCAGATGGGGGTGTAGGAGTGATACCCAAATTCAATAAGGAAAGCCTAGCCCAGGGTAGTCAACGTGATGCTAATGGACTGTGACATGAATGATGCTTCTGAAAGTCAAACCTTTGAATAAGAAGACATCGAAATGACTGATGCCCCTGAACAATGGGTCATATTTGATGAGTTGGACCCATGTGTTATTGAGATTGACTCCAAAATAATCCCAGTAGAAGAGCTCGAGGGTTTCTTGGTAGACCCTCAGGACCCCACCCAGGCATTGCAGGTGGGAAAAGACCTACCACCTGAGGCTAAAGAAAAACTCAAGGACTTCTTATGCAAAAACCTTGATGTTTTTGCTTGGAGGCACGAGGACATGATCGGCATTGACCCAAGGGTCAGTTGCCACCACTTGAAAATTGATCCTAAGGTTGTTCCGCATATGTAGAAAAGAAAGGCCCTCAACCCGGAGTGGTATGAGGCCTTAAAGGAAGAAATATAGAAATTGATAAGCAATGGCTTCATCCAGGAGGCTACTTACCCGAAATGGATCTCCAATCAGGTCTTTATGATGAAGCACAATGGTAAATGGAGGGTATGCATTGACTTCTCCAACCTTAACAAGATTGCCTTAAGGACAATTTCCTTCTTCTAAGGATAGACCAACTCGTGGACTCCACCGCCGGGCACGAATTGTTGAGTTTCATGGGTACCTATTCGGGTTATAATAAAATTTCCATGCACCTAGAAGACGAAGAAAATACCTCTTTCATTACCGATATAGGCCTTTATTGTTACAAAGTGATGCCATTTGGATTGAAAAATGCCAAGGCTACCTACCAAAGACTTGTTAACAAGATGTTTGCCGACCTAATTAGCAAAACAATGGAGGTCTATGTGGATGACATGCTCGTGAAGAGCTTGAAAACAAAGGACTATGTAAAGTTCATAGAAGAAACTTTCCAAATTTTACAGAGGTATATGATGAGCTTAAACTCCTTAAGTGTCGTTTGGTGTCGCCTCCGATTTGTTCCTAGGATACATGGTCAACCACCGGGGTATAAAGGCCAATCCAGAGAAGATTAATGTCCTGATCAAAATGAGCTCCCCTCAAAAGCCAAATGAGGTGTAAATCCTAATTGGCCATGTGGCAACCTTGAGCCGTTTCATCTCAAAGGCCACCGACAAATATCTCTCTTTCTTTAAAATCCTAAATGGATGAAAGAAATTCCAATGGACAGAGGAATTTGAAGGGACTTTCCAAGAGCTGAAGAAGTTCCTAGGGCAGGCCTCCATCATCTTAAAGCCTAAGGTCGGAGAGGCCCTACAACTTTATTTAGCAATCTCTAATGAGGCCATTAGTTCAGTTATCGTAAGAGAGGAATGTGACATTCAGTTGCCCATCTACTACGTGAGTAAGGCACTCTTAGCATAGGAGACCCGCTACCTTGATATGGAAAAGCTAGCTCTAGCCTTGGTCACTGCTTCCAGAAAGCTGAGGCCATACTTCCAAGCACGCATTATACTTGTACCTGACCAACTTCCAATTTAAACAAGTACTTCAAAGGCCCGATGCTTCAGGAAGGTTGTTGAAGTAGGTTGTAGAGCTTAGTAAATTTGATATTGGTTTTAAAAGTGAGAACCTCTATCAAGGGCGAAGACCTTGCGGACTTTGTGGCAGAATTTGCCAATGTCTTAGAAATGGAGGAAGTAATGGATTTCGCATAACATATCATATGGAACTTATTTGTAGATGGTTTATCTAGGGAGATGGGCTCAGGAGCGAGCGTTGTCCTAATTAGTCCCGAAGGTCACAAACTTAACTGTGCGTTAAGGTTCGAATTTAAGGCCACTAATTACGTGGCAAAATATGAGGCACTGCTAGTTGGCCTTAGATTGTCCAAAGAGATAAAGTAAATAAGCCATTCATTAGCAGTGATTTCCATCTAGTAGTTATCCAAGTTAATGGCAACTTAACTGTAAGGGACAAGGGTATGGCTGCATACCACAAATTGGTAATGGATTTGCTCCCATCTTTCAACAAGTTCGAGCTAGCTCAGATTTCATGCATGGAAAATGCATACGTCGATGGCTTATCAAAGCTAGCTAGTAGTAAGGACTCTGAACCACTAATGATGGTGCCAATTGAACACCTACCTAGACCATAATTGCTCAGGAAGAATAGGTGATGTAGATGTATGAAACCTATAATAGCCTTCTTCTAGGACCAGGTCATCCTCGATGACAAAAAAAAGACAACAAACTTAGAAGAAGCGGAACACATTTCATTTTCCAGGATGATGTGCTCTATAAGAGGGCTCGTGTTGGCACATAAAGTACTACAATAAGGATACTATTGGCCTATGTTGAAAAACGATACAATTTAATTTGTGCGAAAGTACGATAAGTGCCAACATTTTTTTCCCATCCAGAGGCAACCTTCCCAGAACTCACAGTAGTATCCAGCCCGTGGCCATTTGCCAAATGGAAAATTGACCTCATAGACCCCCTACCCAAGAGTAGGGATAGTGCAAGTTTTGCTGTCATCTCAGTCGACTATTTCGCTAAATAGGTCAAAGCCAAACCTTTGGCTAAAATTACAAAAGCCAGCACTTTCAAATTCTTGTGAAAGAATATTATATTCCGATTAAGAATTCTGCATTCCATTGTATCGGTGACAGTTTGACAACAAAAAGGTCAAGGACTGTTGAGGAACTGAGGATCAAGAAACAAAAACCTCACCATCCCCAAGCAAATGATCAAGTAGAGGCCGTTAACAAAATCATAAAGTACACATTTAAAAGAAACTTTGATGCCTCCAAGGGAGCATGGGTCGACGAGTTACCTCAAGTACTATGGGCCATCCGGACCATAAGCCAAACCGCCACTAAGAAAACCCCATTCTCTACGGCCTATGGCATTGAGGCTATGAATTCAGTGGAGGCAAGGTGACACACTCCCCACCGGTTACACTTCAACGAAATATCCAACGACAAGTTGAGAAGACGTTAGCTCGATTTCCTCAATGAAAGGAGAAATGAATCTCAAGTGATGGCCACCATCAGAGGAAGATGATCTGTTAAGAAGAGGTCATTTCGAATAAATGACCTAGTGCTTCGGAGAGTCTTCCTTTCCTCGAAAAACCAGGAGTAGGTACATTGGGTCCTAACTGGGAAGGCCCATATTACATTAAGAAAGAACTACAATCTAGCACTGAAAGAATATAAGTCCTAGGTGGGACGACACAACCTCATCTGTGGAATATAGAGCACTTCATAATATACTACCAATGAATTAACTGAATAGTTGGAAGATCTTTCCCAGCCTATGTAAATATTTCAAGTGATTTAATAAAAGCACATTCCGTTCGAAAGGCTCTCAAATCACATGCCTCATATGACAAAGTTGAACGAGATGAAAAAATCCCCTACATGGATAAACCATCCACTATATAGGAAAGTGTGGGCGCTACGGAGAAGATGGTCGGATCCCAAAGGTGACGACCTCATTAATTCTCCAAAGCGTACACGTCTCCCATGACGAAACTGAACGTCATAAGAAAATCCCCCAATGGATGAATCATCCACTATGTAGGGAAGCTTTGGTGTCCCAAAGAAGAGGGTTGGATTCCAAAGGGGACGACCTTAAGAATTCTCCGAAGCGCATAACAAGTCTCCCATGACGGAACTGAACGTTATGATAGAAGTGCCCTACATGGATGAACCATCCACCATGTAGAGAAGCGTGTGTGCCTCGAAGAAGAGAGTCAAATTCCAAAGGGGATGTCTAAGAATTTTTCGAAGCGTACAACACATGCCTTCCATAACGAAACTAAATGTCATGGGAGAAACCCCTACATGGATAAACCATCCAACATATAGGGAAGCATGGACGCTTCGAAGAAGAGGGTCAGATCCCAAATGAGATGACATCAAGAATTCTTCGAAACATACAGGACATGCCTCCCATGATGAAACTGAATGTCATAATATAAGCGCCCTACATGGATGAACCATCCACCATGTAGGGAAGCGTAGGAGCCTCGAAGAAGAAAGTTGGATTCCAAAGGGGACATCCTCAAGAGCTGTTTCGAAGCGTACAACACATGCATCCCATGACGAAACTAAATGTCATGGGAGAAACCTCTACATGGATGAACCATCCACCATGTACAGAAGTTCCAAAAAGATTGAAATAATTTACAAGAGCTGGTTTGTCCACATCTAAAGTATTAATTCCAACAAGTTGTTGTTGGGAAACAACCTAGCAGTTCTAGTTGTGCAGAGAGCCCAATTAATGTGGAGCTTCATCCATACTTTAAATAATTCATCGCATTTAATTCAGATTATCTTGAAGGTTCGATTGTACGATTATATGCATTAGCTAAGGTCATCACACTTAACAAAAATTTAAAGATACAAAGTATGTGCCAAAGTAAATTTCATTAATAATTGCATGATACACAATTGGGGGCTTCAGCCACTACATAGAAATAGTCCTATATACTATGCCGGAGGTGGCTGGGAGCCTAATGCCTCAATAGTAGGCACCTTAGTAGTAGGAGCTTCTTAGTTCTAATTGTCTTCCTCGAGAGCTCCCTTTTAGTCGACTTCTGTACCATCCATCTCCCCTCAATTCGGCAGCATCAAGTTTTGGATAAAGCTCCCCACCCTATCCACCACCTCGACATAGGTAAACCTCCACCAATATACACTGAAGCGTTGATAGTCTTTTGTCAAGTGGAAGTTGGCAATGTAGTCTTTCATCGCCTCCACACTTACCTTCTAAGCATCAACCCTAGCTTGTTGTGCCTCATTTACATAGTACCGCATCTGGGACTCTAAGAACCCAATTGCATCCTTTAGGTTGAAATTTTCTAGGTTGTCATTCTTCAGAGCTTCGATCGTAAGGTTCTAATGGCTGTTTAACGTCTCCACTTTTTGGTTAAGGAAGAGACTTCACACTGAGACTCGTGGACCTCTTTCTTTAGAGCTTTGATCTCAGCTGTGGTAGAATCCAACTTAGCTGTCTCCTCAGTACGCTGGTCCCTCAACTCCTCATCTTCAGCCCTGACCTTTTTGGCCTTCTCATCCGTCATGGGCAATTTTTCAACCGATTCCCGATTACGCGTCTGAATGTCCTTCAGGACCACTTGAAACTCAATGGCGACCCCAAAAGCCTGGCACTTTGTCTTAGTAGGGTTGCTATCAGATCCACCGCATCATAGGTAGAAACGTAGTTCTGCCACCTATCAGTCTAAAATTTATAAAAGTTAGCAGTAGAATGTTGGACTTCTGGTGGCAATAAATCCAAAACTGATGCCAAAAACCTCTCTGACTTTCCAAGGGTTCTCACCGCCGACGTTTTCTCCACCACCTCAGAGGTCTGCTTTACCTCATTCGCAGCCTCTTCATTGGCCTCTATAGTCTTTTGTGCCTTTTCAGTGGAGAAAGATGGATGCATCAGCTTGGGAGGTGGTGGGGATGGAGACAATTGAGTCACTGAGGCACTCGAAGTATAAAAATTTGCAGCAGCAGAGCTGGTGCTATGGGAAAGCTTCCATTTTTTTCCGAGGCTCCTCCCTCATTTTTTCTTTACCCTTGTCTTTCTCCTTCTCCTAAGGCACCTCCTCGTCACTCTTCTCAAGATGTTCCTTTCTGGGATGCTCAAGCTTCCTTCTAACATACTTGCCAGCACCAGAGGAGGACTTCAAAGCCTTGGAGTTTACAGTAGAAGTGGCCCTCAAGATGGAAGCCATATCAAGGATGGTATATTTATTTTTCCAAAATCTTTTGCAAGAACAACAATACTGTGTTAATTTTACTGGTATGTCAAGAAGATTTTTTTACGATCGATGAGGTGTTCGAAATGGCGTGATCTCTGAAAACGTCGGTATATGTCCTCGATGATGTTCCACTTAGCTTGGGACTACTCGAAGCGGTGTCCTGAAACTGCAAATGAAACATCATCAATCACAATCATCAAAATAAGAGAAGAGTTCGAAAGAAAGCTGCTCACGAGCTTCAGAATACTAGGTCGGCACAGTGGCATCTAGGACCTTATCTCCCTCTACGATCTGCCATTTACCCTTAACCCAAAAACCAGAACTTTTTCCACCATTTGATGGAGGATGGTAGATCCGTCCCCAGGGGGTCACATAATACCACTCATTCAACTCCCCCTTTCCATGTATACGAGGCTGGAAAATGGTTTGGAAGATGTGCAAAGGCATATCCTCGCCAAGCGAGGTCTCATTCTAAAGGAAGTAAGCCCCTATCAACTGGCTCCACCAATTGGGCAAAAGTTAGGTCGGAACCAACATATAGGTCCTCAACACCGCCTAAAAATGGGTGTAGAAGTAAACCCATACCTGATTTAAATAGGTATTCACTGACAGCCACACATCCCAAACTCGGATAACAGGCACCTTCGTTGGCCTCGGGTACTAGGAGCTCCATCGAATCTGGGACCTTATATTTCTTCCTAATTTCAACCAACCTTTCAAAGGTCATAACAAAGGCAATCATAGTAGCTTCTCTTCCAACCCACCAGGCAATGCCTGCTCCCAACTTGTGCAATGCTTACCCTAGATTTATAGATCTCCACTTGAGAACTCCCACCACTAGCACTCGATCCAAAGCCATTGAAGTGATAAAAATATGAAACAAAAATGATCGAATAGTATGGAATTTCCTAATTGAAGAAGAAGATGCTCTAAGAACGTGAGATCGCCAAAGGACAGAAACAGTCGGGGAATTTTAGAGTGCGAAAAAGATTCAAGAATTTTGCAAAGGTAAAAAACTATAAAAATGGCAAAAGTTTGGCATTTATAGGTCACAACAACTCACAACCACCAGATCTAGATCCATTTAATCTGAAGCGTGTTGACCTATGGTTGATCTCATGTTTTGATTATAACAAACAAATTGTTATATCTCTAGCAATTGTATTCAAGTCTTCATAGCTAGTATGGCCAAATTGATCAATTGAAGACAAAATAATTACTACCAAAACTCACAATTTACGATAATAGAAAATCGAGATGGAAGCCAAGCAATCACGTCAAATCAATCGAAGCATTCATGATGAATCAAGCATTCATTGAAGAAAGATTTTTTGATCCATATGTAAAGGTAAAACGCTTTAAACCTTAACAATGAATCACTAAAAGTTCAAAAGTTAATTTTTTATGCACGAGATAAATTATTCAAAAAAACGTTCGCATAAAAAATATTTTCAAAAAGAGATAAAAATCTTCACGTGAGTTTTAAATCTTTTACCAATATCACTTATTTTGAAAAGTTAAGTGAAAATATGCTTCAAAAACCTACACTTTTTTAAATAATCAAGAAAAGAAAAATCAGGAAAATTTTTGTCCCAACGGACGTCCAGTTCGTCCAACAGTCAAATTTTTTACCATTTTGATTTCTGACTCACAACGGCTAGTTTAGTCTGGTTTCGTAGGCGAACGTCCAGTTGGTCAGAGAGTTTGGGGTTTTGACTACTATAAATACCATTTCACTTTACATTCAATATAACATTTTTAAGAGCATTTGTATGAGATATTCTTGAGTAAAACTGCATTAATTTATCTTTCTCAAATCATTTATTTTGAAAAACTTTTTATTGAATTAACTTTTTAAAAATCATTTTACTCATCAAAGTTTTTCTCACCTAACACTTGAGCTTCATTCATTGCTATTGTGTTAGCCTATTTATCTCTTGGTACTTAATTTAATCATATCATTTATTAAGAAAGAAGTTTCAAATTGTAAAATCACTTTTCTATTAAATTTATGGGTAGTGTTGAGGTCCCGTGAAACTCGACATTGTATAAGGATCAATACTTCTTATTTGTAAGTCACCGGAAGTGTTGTAAATGGTTAGATTGCACCATAAGACAACCAATATAGTGAAAATGCATTGCTCGTGATGGCTTGGTAATGAAGGACGTAGATCAATGCTTTGGATCGAACCTCCATAATTATATCGTTTACATTCTCTCTTTCTTTTACTTATTGCATTTACATTTGCACTTAATATTTGAATTTATCGATTTGGTCTTGCTTGTGTTTATATTAATTTTTCGAAAAAGTTTGAAATAATCAATTCATCCCCTATTGGTTAGCCATTCTTGGGCTTTCAAAGTGTCCTTTGTCAACTTTATTTGGGGCGTTGAATTCAAACAATTTTTATCATCTACGCTTCAGATTAATGCGTGTTTCTCATGCACGCGCTTCAGTACGTCGGCCTCAAAACACGGCAGCATGGCCATCATACGCATTCAATATATTGATGTGATCTTTGTAATGAGTAATATACCAGCCTTGTCAACGTAAGTTGTAGGGTGGCTGCCCTTCCTTTTAAGAGCATTAATTGCGCCACAGGTTAGGAAAGTCAAATTGATACCTAGGATAGGACAATTCAATTCAGGAGATGAAACCACGTGCCTCCTCATCCAATGGATATCATTTCACACATAAAACTATAAATACCCCATCATTGTATCATTGAATGGGTAATGCAAATATATCAATTTAAAGCTACAAATCCTCTCCTCTTGAGTTGAATCTTTAATTTTTAGAGTTAGATGTTTGATTTTAGTCTTTAGTTTGTGTATTGTTGATTGTTCTTTATCGTACAGTCCTACTCATATATGTGACCAGAACCCGAACATTTGTCTTGCATTGTAAAGCTTTTCTCCAAAGTGTCATTGACTAGTAATTTGTCCAAACATGTTGGAATAAACTTGCGTGAACGCAAATGGGCATGATATCTGTTGTCCATGTCAACGGTACAAAAAATGAGATCAATAGGTTACATAGCTGTAAAATGTACAAACAACCGAGAAAATTCATATGAAGATGAAGAAGAGACTGTAATAGTTAGATGATCTCGTTTACTGCCTCTGTTTAAACTATTCATAACTTTGTTCATAAGTCTTTAGGTAGCTTTGAACCACGAATAGATGGACCGGTAAATCAGATCAAAGAGAATGATCTATAAACTCTATATTTTGATTCATGTGAAAAATTTAAGAAGGGGTAAGACAAGGCTTCAGCTCTAGAGACTTCAATGTTGGCAATAAAGGACTAAAAAAGTGTTGCTGAATCTAAGATCACTACATGTAAAACTAACTAGAAGAAAAGATGGTCAAATTGACATTCTTGTCTTGGAGATCAATCAATCAATCAAAAGAGAAAGTGAAACAACTTACAATTATCAATTATTGAAAAAGCACTGAGAACAAATATGCTCCGGGTTATGTTGAAAATATTGAAGTCAAGAAGACAAGATGGTAATCTTCATAAGAGAGTGGGATTCTACTACGTATACTAATAATGCGATGCCAACAATTAAACATAATAGAAATGGTATCCTAAATGTTCAAACTGATGTTGTTGGAAAATAGTTAATAAAAAGATGATTTTATCAATCTTTGACCAAATATTTAGATGGATCCCGCTACTTGAATTTGAAAAGAAATGGGTCAAACATGTTCTACTCCTCAGACAGAGGAGTTTGGTATATTTGAAAGTCGAAAACTATTTATTGATGAATGAGAAATTAGTGAATGAAGTAGGGCTTATAAAACGAATAATTTTAAATTAATCAAACAAAAAATTCAATTGACCGCTCTAGCGGCCGCCTTGCTCGCAACGAGCAGTCAAGTTACTGAAAAAACCACTCAAGCAATCAGGTGATGGTCCTGACCAGTCAAATGAACTGATGCAACTTTTCGTGAATAAGTTTATTTTTGGTTTGTATCTTTTCGGGTGTAACCTTTCAACCTCTATAAATTAGACCCCATGATGATTTTATTCGCTCCAAATACATGCAATCATTGCATACATTAACATCAAATTTATAGCAAAATTTCTGTATCAAAATTTGTTTTGGTTTTCATACTAAAAGGAGTACAAAATATTGTTCGGTTCACCGTTTCTTGTGATTTGAAGTGCTACCATCATAAGAAATGATTGTTGTATCTTGAGAGATGATTGACAATTCATCGTCGGCAACAGTGCAAGGTAAATTCATCTTAAGGACAACAAGTTCAACTTTTGTCTCGATCTTTTGCATTCTAATTTTCTATTTTTGTGTCCTTTAAAGTTTTTGCTTCATTCCTGGTAAGTTTTTGCATTGTGGTTATTTCCTACAATAAAGAAATCACTTTATGATTATTTTGATGACATTCTTAAGATGAATTTGTAAGTGATTTCTTTGTTTAATTTCTTATTTACTGGGTTAAACTTAAATTCTTTTTCAATTTAACTTTTTCTACTCTCTCCTAATCTTATTAAAACTTGGATTGGTTTATATTTTGTTTGTGTAAACAGAAATGACTACCATTAACAATACAATCAATGTTACTTCGATTGTTGTTCCTCCGGTTATGGTTTTCCCTACTATCGTTCATCCAACCTCCGTGCAATGTAGAGAGAAATCGAAAAAAAATTTGCGGGGTTAATTTCAAAATTAGCAACAAAAAGATGCTCTTCTACCTTACAATCCTTAATTTGGTTAAATTTCTAAATGAGGATGCTCTCGTCGTATAAGAAGGGAAAAACAATAGGGCATCGTTGATCACTTTGGATGTGTGAAAACATTCATATTTTCTATGTAAATTTTACATATTGAATGGTTTGGACAACATACTATACAATATGTATAGTACCATGAAGTTTGCTAAGGAGTTAGGGAATCCTTGGAGAAGAAATACAAGACTAAAGACGCTGGAACAAAGAAGTTTATTATTGAAAAATTCTTAGGCTACAATATGGTAGATTCCAAAACAGTGATCAATCAAGCAAAAAAATTGCAATGTCTTCTTCTTGACATTCAAGCTAAGAATATGTCTCTAAGTGAAACCTTTAAAGAGACTGCAATCATCGAAAGACTTTCACCCATGTGGAAGAATTTCAAAAACTATCTCAAGTATAAGCATAAGAAGATGAATATTGAAGAACTCATTGTCGAGTTGAGAATTAAAGAAGACAACAGAAAGTCGAACAAACAGATTGGAAGCCAAATACCACAAGCAAAGGAAAATGTGGTGGAGATCAATTCAAAGAACAAAAGGAGGAAGCATTTCGGGGGAATCCTTCAAGCCAGGAAACAATAAGAATGAAAAGAAGTTCAAGGACAACTGCTACAATTGTGGAAATGTCGAACATCACTCAAATGAATTTAGCAAACCAAGAAAGCAAGCCCAATCAAATGTCACTGAATTTGATACGTTATCTAATAGAGTACCAGACATCAACTTGTCGGCTGTTGTTCCATAATGCAACAATATTGGAAATCCCATGGAATGGTGTGTGGACAAGGGTGCTACTCAATACATCTATGCTGATAAGACAATGTTTTTATCTTATACTCCAACAAATGGTGAGAAATTGTTAATAGAAAACTCTTCAAGTTCGAAAGTTGAAAGACGAGGTAAAGTGGTGTTGAAGATGACATCGGGCAAACAACTCAACCTTAACAATGTACTTCATGTGCCGGGCACTCGTACGAATTTAGTTTCTGGTTCTTTACTTAGCAAGAATGACTTCAAACTAGTCTTTGTATCTGATAAGTTTGTACTTACCAAGAATAATATGTATATAGACAAAGGCTATTTAAGTGATGGACTATTTAAGATGAATGTCCTCACTATTGTATCGAATATTTCAAAGACTAAAATATCTTCTTTTGCTTATATTCATGAGTCATCTAATTTATGACATCATAGATTAGAACATACAAACTTTAATTCTTTACACAAGTTTATCAATTTAAGTTTACTACCGACTATGCATTTTAAAACAAACAATAAATGCGAGATATGTGTAGAAGCTAGGTTAGCCAAAACACCATTTCATTCGATTGAAAGAAATACAACACCTTTAGAATCAATTTACAACGATATATGTGCAAATTAAATGTGGTAAAAACTGCTTCATCTCTTTTATTGATGAATGTACAAGATACTATTTAATATACTTGTTGAAAAGTCTTCAGATAAAACTTTGGAAGTAATTAAACACTACAAGAATGAAGTTGAAAATCAACTTGGGAAACGAATAATAATAATTCACAGTGATCGGGGTGGAAAATATATTGCACCGTTTGAAGAATTTTATTCACAATCTGGTATCATTCATCAAACAACGGCACCTTATTCACCTCAATCAAATGGTGTTGCCAAACGTAAAAATCGAACTCTTAAGTAGATAATGAGTGTAATACCCCAAAACTTGTGGATGATGCAAGCCTTTCAACAAATCATATTCTTAATAAAATACCACATAAAAATAAAGTTGAAACGCCTTATGAATTATGAAAATGTCGAAAACCTTCTTGCAAATACATAAAAGTGTGGAGGTGCTTAGCCAATGTATAAATACCTAAGTCTAAAAAAGTTAGGATTGGATCTAAAATAATTGATTGTATCTTTATTGGATATGCAAATAATAGTAGTTCATATCAATTTATGGTTCACAAATCAAAAATACTTAATGTAGATGTAAGTACGATAATTGAATCAAAGAATTGTGCATTATTTGAAGATATTTTTCCTTATAAAGGAAGAGAAGTAAGTTCACAAAAATGAAATACTACAAATGAAAATCATCAAGACGAATAAAGAATCAAGGCGCAGTAGAAGGGCAAAATACCTATGACATTTGGCCCAAATTTTCTAACATGTTTACTAAAAAATTATCCAAGGACATTTACCAAGACAGAGTCCACTCCCGAAACTCCTTTTTGGAAAGAAGCTATCAACAATAAAATTAAGTCCATTATTCAAAATTATACTTGGAAGTTTGTTGATCTCCCATCGAGAAATAAAGCTTTACGCTGCAAATGGATATTAAAATGGAAGTTAAAATTCGATGGATCAATTCATAAGTACAAGACTAGGTTAGTAGCCAAATGGTATAGACAAAAGGAATGTCTTGACTTCTTCAATACATATTCACTTGTTACAAAGATCACGTCTATTTGAGTATTAATTGCAATTGCGGCGTTACATAATCTCGAGATACATCAAATGGATGTAAATACTGCCTATTTTAATGGTGAATTGGAAGAAGAAATACATATGAAACAACTTGAAGGGATTGTGACTCCGGTACAGGAGAAAAATGTGTGCATGCTTGTTAAATCATTGTATGGATTAAAATAAACACCTAAACAATGGCAAGAAAAATTTGACAAAATTAAGTTGTCAAATAGATTCAAAATTAATGAATGCGACAAATGTGTCTATATAAAAAGCACATCAAATGAACATGTGATTGTATGTCTGTATGTTTATAATATGCTAATTAAAGGTAAAAACTTGAAATTGTCACAACAACCTAGAAAATGTTAACAAAACATTTTGATATGAAAGATCTTCTATGGCTAATGTTAAGTGTATTTTATACACTTATTCGACCCTTAAATGATAACATTTTATAGTTCTTTTGATGAAATATCGCATGATTTATTGTATATTGTGTTTAATAGGTAAAGCTCAATGGTTTGATGAAAAATTTGAGAAAATAAGCTAGAAATAGAGAAGAATGGCAAAATTCAAAGTGTGGGGACTGAAATTCAACAATACAAAAGTTATGTCGGATATGAAAATGAAGATGCGGAAGTGCCAAAGGTCAATTGGATTACTACCCCGCCCCACCTCAGCACCAACTACTAGTATGGCACATGAAAACTAAGACATTAGCGCCTAAATTTCAACCAATTATAAACAAGTAACGATTGCCGAGGCGCAAACAATTATTACTCGATGACATACGTTGGCATTATGATGACATGAATGGTCGACCTCAATGATCAATCAAGGAAGCAAATTCTTGGCGATGGCGCTCATTTTCAAGTCTGCACTGTAGCTGAAATGAAGTTGGATAGGGACACATGGTTCCCTCATAAAGTAAAGCTAAGAGGATTGGGCAACAAAACACTCTCAAACTTTTTAATACAATTACTTTATAAACTATGATCCAATTCCAGCAATATTTAGTAAAATTTTCGTTTAAGTTAATCTAATCTTGCTACGTCATTTTTAGTTATCAACAAAATTGAAAGTTGAAGGACTCAAAGAAATACAAAAAGGACCCAAGATGAAAAGAAAATGATTAATAGGGACCAAATTGAAGACATGGCGAAGGCACTACCTTGTGATCGCAAGGTCATTATGATGAAGGCTTATCATGGGATTATACAATTCGACAGCAAAAAATATGTTTCGTTCTTCGAGTCAAACTTTTTATGGAAAAGCATTATACCACATTTTAAACCTAATTTTGAGGCTGATTTCTAGACACCAAGAAATTACAATGTAGATGAACATTTTATTATGAAATTTTAATAGTAATTTCAAGATTTTGACTTGTAGTACTTGTTTATTTTGGATGATGGTTAGAGGTTTTAATACTTTTCAATTAATTAATTGCTAATTAAATTAATATGTGATCTTTATTTTATTTGAGAGAGAATGAGGAATATAGCATGTTATAGCAATCACTGTAGGGTTCATTAGGGAATATAGATATATCCCTATGTATTACATGATTTAAGTGGATGTTCTTGTGTTTGTAATGCATATTTCCTTATTCGCATATTTCATATAGATATAGGAAGGTCACCTGTGAGAATGTGTTTAATTAAACTCGAAGGATATTATTGAACAAAATAGGAACATTGATCGGCAAAATTAAAAAAGTATTGTCGCAGTCTTGAGTTGTGTTAAAGTGAATTTATGAAGATGGATTAGAAGTCTTAATATTTGCTTTTAATCGGCTTTATAAATGCTTCTTAGTGCTCGATAGAAGTGTTAACGCTCGACTAAGCCTTGAACCTTCACATTCACTGTTCGCTTTCTCAGTAGCAAAAGTGCTTCTCTTTTCCCTTTTAAGTAGGACAATAAAATATATTATTGATTTTCTTGCTCCTCATTTGTGCTCATCAAGCCAACTTTATTAGTTTTAGATAATTAGTTATAAAATCAATAAATCACAATTTCACCATTCAATTAGAGTTACTATTAATTGTAACTAGATTAAGTACTTGGTTTTCGAAGAAATAATATCTTATTCACACCTTTTTACTTGATTATGAAATCGTCACTTGCAGGATTTTAGCAATCAA
>CAIGRT010159910.1:0-14905 GCA_903798405.1 Fraxinus platypoda
GTCACAATTCGATTATAACTTAATAAAATGTGAGTCACAGTCACAATTTTTAGGTCACACATTATTAATTTGTAAAAAATTAACCAATCATTGATCACAATCAACCAAATAATTGGTCACAAACACCCACGTCCATCTCATCCCACCCACGACCATCGTCACGACACCGTACACAACACCGCACACACCTAACAGCAATCGTCGCCGCCCGCCCGCCCACCCGTACGCACACCCACCCACCCAATGGCAACCGCCACCGCACGCACGCACGCACACACCCGTTAGTAGTTCATTCACCCACAGCACCACGCACACACACACCCACAGCACTGCACAAACACACACACCCGTTCACACTTTAGGTTGAAGCAGCGACACTCACACCTCCACCAACACCACAAGGCATACCTCCACCGCATCAATCAAAAAAAAAAAGAAGCACAGATCTGCACCAAGACCACTGGATCTGTACAAAGCCACCGGACAAGGCTGCGCTGTCTCGTGGAGACTGGGCTGCCGACAGAGAAGTAGTGGAGTGGAGAAAAGAGAAGGTGGAGAGACGGAGAGAATATAGAAGGATCGACGGTGTTTGCTCGTCGTGTGTGGAGAGATGGTGAGAGAGTGGAGACGATATGGATTAGTTTAGGGATTGGATAGTGTATGTAGATATAAAAATAAAAATAAATTTTTTAAAAAAATCTTTAATTAAAACTTGATTTTTGTATTATGAAACTAGATACCCGATTTATGAAAATAGTATTTTAAAACCAGGTGTAGGTGTAATTTTCTCATAATTAAAACCGTGGTTGTACAGTAGATATATAGACAAAAAAGTGGCTGAACAAAGAGAAAGAAACGGGGCTGCTGGACGAGAAAAAAAGAAAGAAAGGGGAAAAGGGTATTCTTTCAATCTTTATGTATGGATTTCATACAAAATATTTTCTCTACACAGTACAAATTAGGAAATCTCTAAGTGGTGTATTTTGGATACTTCAAAGAGGTGTAGTATTAAAAGTGGATATCTCACAGTTTTTATCAAACTGGTAGTATGTGGTGAGATTATTTGTTTTCTTAGATATCGATCATTGTCGTTGAAAGTACGTAGTTCGACCCTAACAACACTTAGAGGGGGGTGAATATGTGATTATACGAAATTAAAAAATTATAATTAATAGCAATAAGTCACTAAAATTGAAAGAACGAAGTTCGACCCTAACAACACCTAGAGGGGGGTAAATAGGTGATTATGCGGAATTAAAAATTATAATTAATAGCAACACGTCACTAATTAATTATCTCTAGATGATTAATCATACAATCAGATTATCTTATGTTTGAATACTGCAGAATATAATAACAGTAAATAAAACAATAAATAACGCACGGTATGATTATGGAGAAACCCCAACTGGGTAAAAACTCCGAGCACTTTGCTAGTCAACAATCCACTATAAACGATTTTTAACTTACAGTCTACCAAACTAGACGGCGACACGTACTATCGATCTCTTGACTGTAATTCCAACAGCTCTCCTGGATTCTGTGCTCATGCACCAATTCCCAACTATAGTTTCCAAAGCTCTCATGGATTGCGCTCTCCTGCAACAACTCCCAACTTTGTGAAATCGTCTATCTCATGTGGATTCATGAAGAACACCGTGTTCTTCAACAACTGGAACTCCAGTCACCTTCCCTTAATCTTCAAAAACTCTGACAGATATGTAGGAAACAATAGTTTGGTATTTGGATTGTGAAATAATGCGGAATTAAAAATTACTTAACAATTAAATAGCAACAAGTCACTATTAATTATTTTCTAGATGGTTAAGCATGAAATTCAGTTATTCCTATATTGAAATACCATAGTTAAGTAAGCAATAAACAAACACAAGAATTGATCACGGAGAAACCCAACTGTGTAAAAACTCCAAGCACTTTGTCATTCAACAATCCACTATCAACGATTTATAACTTACAGTCTACCAGACTAGACGACGACTATCTGATCTCCTGACTGTAATTCCAACAGCTTTCCTAAATTCTGTGCTCCTGCACTAACTCCCAGCTGCAGCTTCCAAATCTCTCATGGATTGCGCTCTCCTGCAGCAACTCCCAACTTTGTGAAATCGCCTATATCCTGTGGATGCACGAAGAACACCGCGTTCTTTAACAACTGGAACTCTAGTCACCTTCCTTTGATCTTCAGAAACTCTGACAGATATGAAGGAAGCAGCTGTTTGGCATTTGGATTATGAATCTGATATTTTTCTCACCAAAAGTCAATAACAGGACGAAGGTTGAAAGCACAATATATGCAGATGATCTTAATGGAATGTGTTTCTCTTAATAATCAACATTGTGAAATCGTTCTGTAACGTTTTGATATTTATATGTAGGTAAGGGAATGAATGGGCCGGACAAAAAGTCTTTAAAAAACGAAATAAAAATTTCCTTAATAACACTGTCGCTTGAGCGAAGGTCCAGCAACAGTCGAGCGAAGGTGAGGCGACAGTCGAGCGATGAAGTTTCTGTTTCTGACGCTTGAACTAAACCTTGATGAAAAGCTAGTGAAATTCCACGTCGTTTTTCCTTCTTTCCCAATCTCAAACCCTAGACCTAAAATATCATAACTTTCACTAATTTGTACACTACTCCTTAGCTTTTTACAACATATCAACTTTAGTCATTTTTGTTCACAGAATAGCCAATTACATTAAATACCTAACAAACCCTCCCTTTGACATTCTGTGATAAAACTACTGTCTAAGTTAAGGCAGTATTAATTTAAAATTACAGACTTAAATCAACTGACACAACCAACAACTCTTTTGAACGAATTCTGTATTTCATTTTTTCAATACCTGCTTCCTGAAATAAACAACTCAAATACAAGCGAAATTCCGCGTCGTTTTTCCTTCTTTCCCATTCTCGAACCCTAGACCTAAAATATCATAACTTTCACTAATCGCACACTACTCCTTGACTTTTTACAACATATCAACTTTAGTCATTTTTGTTCACAGATTTGCCAATTACATTAAATACCTAACAATTTTTATTTGTGTTATTAATTTTAATGCTTTCAATTACTTGGCCACTAATTGAACTAATTGATTTTTTAAATTTCGACATTCGAGAGAATGAAATTTGGACACGATTTTAGAATAACACATCCTAGATTTTATGGATTTCGAGAAAAAGTATAAATCTTTGATTCATTCTCCACTTAAGAAGCACAAACTTGATAATTTCTAGATTTTAATTCAAAACAGAGATATTTGAATTGAGATATAGGGATGCTTTTTATTAGACACTCGAGAGAGGGACTAGAATGAAATTAGGGTTCTTGCTTATAAATTTTAAAAACAATTATTAGAAATAATTATATAATTGAGAATTATATTTGATAGTTAGGTGAAATCATAATCTTATGCTTTCTCATCTTGATTATTTTACTAATTTGCGTTTCTTTGTTGAAGTCATTACCACATACATCACGTTAAGTTAGTTAAAATTATTGATTCCAAATGTCATTCATCTAGATAAAATAAGAGCTACACAATTATAGTACTTTATAGAAATTAAATATCAATCCATGTGGATTCGACACTCTAACTCCATTATTATATTACAAAACTTGACACCGTGCACTTGTGGTATATTTACGTTACATAAAACTCGTAACGGTTCGGTTCAAAACCAAAATGTTAACGGGTCCACGTGGACCCAAACCAACGGTTTCAAAAATCGATCTAGATTCGATTTTATGATTTGACAGTTCCGTTATTCAACTCTAGTTTAGCTTGCTCAACCGCACGAGAGGGTAGGGTTATTATGATTACAACATGGCTAAGTTTAAGTAAGAGAAGAACAAATTCTACTTTTTCATAAGCCCCAAAATGAATTGTGACCATGTTTTACACGTCATTTTGAAAAGTCAAAATAATTTTTTAAAATCAAAAAATTGATTTTGGATTCGATTGACTAATTTGTTTAAAAGTTTTTCATCTAACTAGAAGAGTTTTGTTTAATGAAATTTTAAAATTTCGTCATTACCCTTACATGTGTAAAGAGCAAAATAAAAATTCCAATGCTATCCTATCCTAAAAAGACACGACTTCCCAATTCTCATCATTTCTTTCATTTGTAATCCTTTTCTTTATTTCACATCGGGAGAAATTAATCTTCTCGTCTCTCCTCAAAAGTTACAACTCAGGTTTTCTTTTGTATTCTACAAACTCGATTTTGTGATTTCAATTTGAGCCAAACATTCTATATAAAAACCATGATTTTATAATTGTAGTTTTCCACGGGTTAATTCCCTAAATGGTCACTGAACTTTTTTTAAAGTTCCCACAGAATCATTGAACTTAAAAACTGCCCCCTATTAGTCACTTAGCTTTGAAATTTGGTACTCCATCCATCACTACGTAAATGACGCTTACAAAATTAGAAGGATTTGATGACATGTCTAACGATATGGCTTATGTGGCACGTATTTCAAAACTATAAGTCAGATTTTTTTTATTTGCAAGGGAGATTGTGGCATATTCGCAATAAAGTATATCAAATTTTTTAGTATAATACATAAAATTGATGGAATCAACCAATCATGTATACAAAATTGGAAGAATAAGTTAGCGTGCAATTTGTATAAATTCAATTGTGATTTGTAAATATTGTATCTATAATTGTTTATTTATTTGTGAAATAATTGTAAATATTGTAAAAAAATGTAAATATTGTATATTTAATTGTTTATTTATTTGTGAAATAATTGTAAATATTATAAAAAAATGTAAATATTGTTCAATTATCAGTGATATCATTATACATCCATCTAATTGTCATTTAGGGAAATCTGATTTGTACGAAATTGGTGAGTATGTCATGTTCCTCTACATCAGCCGTACCTACGTGGTCAAGAAGTCTCTCCGGTAGATAGTATTCTAGAAGTACGTGGACGTCCAGGACGACACGGTTCAACTTCGGTGGCAACAAACTATTAAGTGGGAGAATATGATCGGGAACTTCCCATTCGACTTCATTCGGTAGAGGAAGTACAGTCTTAGCACATGTTGTTCTCCAATAATCAGTCATGTAATAAAGAGAGCAGAAAGTTCTCGCTACAAAGCCTCTATACATAGCCACCATAACTGCATGCTCACATGAAAAACTCTCTAACTGAAATCGATTATCAGTCAAGTCCACCATGTATGCCATATTATGTGCACATTTCACGGAGCAGTGCAACTCATCCAATGGTTCCACGTTCAAATTTCTCGCAACCTCTTCAGCCTTGAAGAGTTTATCTTCATGAGCCGGGGCTAGTACACTCACACAACTCCTTAATTCCGCACGTCGATCATGAAACCATTGTTGCAACTTGTTACGAATGTTCTCAATTATTGTAAGGATTAGTAACTCTCGATAATTCTTGAATAATGTATCGAGAGACTCCACATTGTTTGACATCATTATATTGTATCGAGGTTCTGAAAAATTTGATGCCCCCAATGTTCAATTTCCATTTTTGTTAGATACTCCTATGCCGGGAATTATTTACTTCCTATTTCCACCACGAATTTATTACACTCTTCAACACTAAAAGTTTTGGTATCTCTCCTAAACAATGAAATGATGCCTTTGCCCCGATACTTAGTCTTTAGGTTGCCTTGTATATGGTACATGCAATACCCATGATGTGTTTCGGGAAAAACTTCAACTATACCATTTATTATAGATGGTCCTCGATCAGTTATAAAAGTAAGGTCCTCAACTTCTCCGATTACTTCCCTCAACTTTGTGAAAAACCAACGCATTGACAAATTATTCTCGCTATCAACTATGTCGAATGCAAAAGGGTAAATTTGGATGTTGACATCTTGACACGTAGCAATAATTAACTTGCCTTTGTATCTAGCGTTCAGAGTTGTACCATCGACTAAAATTATGGGTTACATTGCATTTCAAAATCCCCGAATGCATTGTCCATGAGCCATGGAGAAAAACTTAAAGCAATTCTCGCCCTCCGTCTCAATANTTAAAGCAATTCTCGCCCTCCGTCTCAATAATAAATGTCGAGCCAGAATTAATTGTACCCATGTTATGGCAATACTTGGTCAATTTAACATATCTCTTCTCAACTGAGCCCATTAAATCCTCCAACGTGCATTCTTTGGCTTTCCAGGCCTTCGATAGCTCATGTCACTTCGTACAGTCGACGGACGTCGTTAATGATGTCCGAAGGTCTTCAGATCATCCGTAGGTCCTGATTGCATTATTTGTCAACCAATAAATCATGTTCGGGCTTGACTATGATCATTTCGACGAATTTTCACTTCACAAGTATGTTCACGTGTATATTTGCGAACTATAAATAATTCATTTGTGTCCATCTTCGTCGCTTGTAAATGCTAACGACAACTATCGTCAACACAGACAATCGTTAAGATTGATTTTTTTGATTTCTTCACTTTGAACTCAAAGTTGTATTTCAGTGCAATTCGGTGGCAACTTCCTGGAAATCTTTCTTTGTTTCAAACAGTTGTTCGACATACAAATCCTCATCATCAGGAACCACAAATAAAGAATTAGATGACGATCAACTCGATCAAGTCCCTACGCTCCGGCCCCACTTATGTATCTTATAGGATAAAGCAATCAAATTCTCATTTGTAAATTCATTATCATTTTCTTTGTCGTGAACTATCAACGAAATTTTGTGTGTAATAGCGAGATCACGATGATGAGAAACTGTTTCGAGAATAACCACATCATCCTCACGAGTTATCAACATTGTCTCCCAAAAATCATTGGCATTGTGATACCCTCTATCCGAATCTTCGTGTTCACATTCGACAACATTCTTCCTCATTAAAGTCATGCAAAGAGGAGTGTGTGCATCTTGTTCAATTCAAAAGATAATTCACTTCAACATCAGAAGCAAATTTCATAGGTGAAATCACAATGGATGAATGCTCGTTGAATTGAAATTTCAGTTTCATATCGTACTGAGAGAGATCGACTTTCAGCTTGTTTTGTAAATCATGGTACATTTCCACATATGATATGCTCGATGTTATGAAAATTGGAATATCATCACGTATATTACTAGTCCATTTCCATACACATCGATCTTTTTCATCCAATTTAAAATCACCAACGTAACAAACTAGTATTACTACAATATGTGCATGATGAAACAGAATTTTTACTTATAAAAAAATAGTCGAAAAATTGACCCAACCACTGAATAACAGGATTTAAAAAAAAAACTTAACAGCTGGCTGTTACATTACGACCAGCTGTTATGATCATGATATATACATGCAGATATATTTTTTTTCTTGTTCTTGCTTAAAAAATTATAAATCTGTTAAAAAAAAATTATTTACATGTTAATTTATGTCGAAATAAGATATATTAATTAAAAACGTATACTATTTAACAAAAATGAAATTAAACATACATAAATATACTTACTAATTCGAAATAATAGATGTAAGTTCAACATTTGATCAATTTCTGATATTTTGAGGTTGAAGCAAATGAAAGATAAAAGAATTTTTATCTATGTTGGAATAAATAGATAAAAGAAGTTAGCTGATTTTGAAATTTTAATTGGGAAGTATTTGATTTTTACTTGTTAACTAAAAGAGTACTATCATTTGGATAAAATAATATTTTGTAATTGTATTGTTTACTTAAGGACATTTTTGTCTTTTACCGTTCAAAAGGTCATTGTGAAAATATGTCATTGTTGAAAACTCATAGTAAAAATTAGGAGATTTGATCAAACCAATTTTAAAAGTACCATGTAGTTACAATCCAAATTAGGTGTCATTCCTTTTTGGAATATTTTATTTGGGTTTGCGTGTGATTAGGTGAAGCTTTTTAGACATCCAACTTTACAAATTGATTCAAATATGATTGACTAATTGTCATTAAAGGAGGATTAAACCGATAATCACTCGAGGCTGCGGATGAGATTACCAAATAAAGATTCAAATTGTGGAGCAAGTCGTCTGCTAGCCTCCAAATCCACTGGACCTTGACCGCATAAAAAGCCAAAAATTAAAAATAATTGCAATTTGAGTTCCAATCTAAAGAGTTTGAGATATAGACGACACTATGGTTGGTAACTAAATAACGTGTATATATTAGAAAGAATACATTTCTTCTTGAAATGGACCACTCGACTTGAATGACAAGTTTAAGTAAACACCGTAATTTCAGCTAAATTATTTTCTCAATAACAAAACGTAATATTTCAAAGTAATTCCTAAACACAAAAAAATATATATATTTGACCTAATTTTGATTAAGGTCTACTAATACAAATATCATTTTATCTCATATATAGTAACGTACGTTAACCTTTCATAGTAACTCTTTTATTATAATTTTTATAGACATTCAACTAATTGAGGACTCGTGTTTTACTACTTCCTATCCCACCTAACAAAACAAATAAACAAATAAAATTATAAATTTATTAGTACGAAAAAAATAATTTGAACACGATCCCGTGATTTCTTGGCCAAGCATGTCCACATCATCCATAACCTAATTATCATGATAATGCACGTCACTTTTTTGACTAAGTCACTAAAATAAAACAAAATAATCACCTTCATAGAAGTTATATTGATAATGATTTGATAATCAATTATTCAAAACTAGTCTGCTGAATTTAGCTTATGTTTCTAACTTTACTAATTAATTCATGAATTAACCTATCATTACCATAATGTTCTCCACTTTCCTATGCAAGTTGGTGTAGGACCAGGTTCACATCATATTAGTGTTGAGAAGCAACAATAAATGATTTTACAAAAAAATAAAAGTGCAGAAATTAAAATCAAAACAAGCAATTTCTTTCGACCTAAGCTACAGAGGTTCGGCGATCACTTCTAACACCTACGTCTCCCGTTGAGTATCTAATAAATTGGATTATGCTCGGTTGTACTAAATAGCCCAAAATGGCAACAAAAAGTTACAAATATTTAACCAATGCAGAGAGAGAATAAAAGAACAATTATCTCTCAAAGACACAATGATTGATCTACAAAGAATCACCAAAGATCTTCTCAAACCCTCTAGAAACAATAACTCAAAAGAACCCTAATGCTCTTACAAATATTCACACAAAGTATCACAAATCAAGGGCTAAAGATTACAGATCAGAAATCTCAAATCAGGAATTTAAGAGATGAAGAACGGAAGAAGAAACCCTAGACATACGAGAGAGTTTCTTTCAAAAAACTATTGCACGCAGCCAGAAAAATGGAAACCCTCAAAAGTGCCAAGTGAAACGGCACAAACAAAGAATAATAGAACCATCCAAAATCCAACCATCAGCAGCCAAGATCAAGCCACATGTCTCAATCCAGTTAAAATCGCATCATTAATAAAGTCGCATTTATCACAAACACGATTTCAACGCAAATTCTAGAAGCACCAATATTTGGACCAAGGTTCGAATTCAACATTCTCCACCTTGCTACCATAATTTGGGACTATAAGTGTAGCCATGAGCATTACCACAATTTCACTTTTCATTTGCTCTAAGTACGTGTACATACATTACAAAGAATCAACATATAGATGTTTCAAGCAGTTAGCAAATTTTTGTAAAAGATTTACGTTTGTACCCATATCAGATGGATTAAAATGTGTCGCAACTGTACCAATTCTAAAAATTCCTTTTGAAATCACATATATTATAAAATGATATTTAACATCAATATGCTTTGTTCTATCATGAAACATATGATTTTTACTAACATGAATAGCATTTTGATTATCAGAAATCAGTATAGCATGGTTATCAACAAATCCAAGTTCGGATAATAAACTACTTAACCACACTCCCTCTTTTAAAGCAATATATTCTGCTTTCGTAGAAGATAGAGCAACAACTTTTTGAGGTTTTGATTTTCAGCTAACAACAGTTCTACGTAAGGTATAAAAATATGATGAACTTGATCTCTTATTATCTCTATCTCCAGCAAAATCAAAATATGTATATCCCTTCAAATTTATATCATATTTACTTGATTTAAACATTAAATCTAAATCAGATGTGTCTTTAAGATATCTTAATAACCATTTTAAAGTATTCCAGTGTTCTTCCTCAAAGTTACTTATAAATCTGCTTAATATGCTAATACTAAATGCAAGATCAGGTCATGTACAAATTATCAAATATATAACAGAACCAATAGCATTTGCATAAGAAACTTTAGATAATCTAGCATATTCATTTTCAGATTTAGGACAGTATCCAGAAGATAACTTAAAATGATTAGTAAAAGTTAATGTTACAGGTTTGCAGTCATACATGTTAAATTTTTTCAAAATTTTAACCACGTGATCATGTTGATTCAAGAATAGCAAGTCCTTTTTTTATTTTTCCAAATATGCATATCTAGTATCTTTTTAACATAATCAAAATCCTCCATATCAAATTTAGATTTGAATTTGAATTTAATATTATCAATCTCATATTTATCACAGTTAGCAAGCAGCATATTATCCACATAAAGGACTAGATACAGAGAATTTTTAGCTCAGTCACCTTTACAGTATAAATAGATGTCATATTGACTCCTTTTGAAACCAAGATTTAGAACAAAAATATCAAACCTTTTTATCACTGCTTAAGTGCTTGATTTAAATCATATAAGGATCTCTTTAAGAGACATACTGTATTTTCAGGATTTCCCTTTTCAAAACCAACAGGTTGTCTAATGTAAATTATTTCATCTAACTCATTATACAAGAAAGCAGTTTAAACATTTAATTGATCGAGTTCCCATTTAAATTGAATAACAAGAGCAAGTAGGTATTAATAGTAATATATTTCACAACAAGAGAAAAGATTTCAGTGTAATCAACACCTTCATTCTGAGTAAAATCTTTTGCAATAAGTCTAGCTTTATATCTAACATTTTCAGTTCCTGCCATTTAGGCCTGTTAACAAGTTTCCAAGTTTTGTTTTTAAGAAGTGAAGACATTTCATCTTCCATGACAGCTATCTAATTTTTACATTCTTTGCACTTAATGACATTATCATAGGAGTTTGGCTCATTTTCAAACTGTTCTTGATAAGTAAATGAGGAAACAAAATTATCAGAGTCAAATCTAGTAGAAGGTCTGATATGCCCCCTCTTCCTATCTCTTGTGAGTTGATGTTCATCAAGGGAAAGAAAAGTAGAATCAGATTGGTTAGTCTGATCAACTTCTCGATCATTTCCAGTTTTTTGTATAGAAACCTTTTCTTTAGAACCAATTCATCTACTATAAGAGTATCTTGCTCAACGTGAGAAGACTCCACCTCAATTTGAATAAGTTTTTCAATTAAACATGGCATTAAAGATCATAAAAGATAACATAATTTCTAATAATGACTTTATACCCCTTTTCACATTTCACCCATAATTTGTAGGCTTTAACATTTTCATCATAATTCAAGAAAACACATTTAAGTGATCTAGATTCTAATTTACCAATGTTTTAATGAGCATACCAAATACTTTCAGGTGAGAATATTTCACAAAATTATTAGACCAAATAGATTCTGGTACATCAAAATTGAAAGCTCTAGTAGGATTTCTATTAACAAGATATGCAGCAGTTTTAACAGTTTCATCCCAAAATAGTTTAGGCAAACTCAGCTATTCCATTTTATTGAGGAGTATAAGTGACAGTTTTATACCTCAAAATACCATGTTCTTTACTAAAATTATTAAATTCATAATTGCAAAATTCAAAATCATTGTCAGTCCTTAAGATTTTTATTTTACAATCTGTTTGATTTTCAAGTTGAGTTTTAGAAAATAGAGGTCATTTCTCTTAGGGGTGCTAATGATTAAATCACTAACCCTAAGAATTTTAATGTGTTCTTAACCCAAATTTATGTTAAACTTCATGTCATCTAACATACCTAAGGACATCGGATTCCTCTTCAAATTAGGAACATACATTGTTCCTTTCAGGAATAGAACATTAGCATTAGCCAATAACAATTTTATGGTACGTATCCCTTTAACTTTACAAGTAATATTATTTTCCATTATAATTTGCCCTCCAACTATTTTTTCAAAGTCAAGAAAATAGTTTTTATTTGAACACATATGGAAGGAACAATTTAAGTATAGTATCCATTCATCACTCAGTTGCTTTTCCACATTAATAAGGACTAGACCAGTTTCAGCTTAGCTTTATTATACACTAAAGCATTACTCATCATCAAACCTCTTTTCTTTAGAATCATTTTTCTTTTTAAAGCAGTCTTTAGCAAAATGACTCAACTTCCCACAGTAGTAACACTTCTTACCTTTAGCCTTATTTTTGAACTTATTCTTATCACTCAACTTGTTTTTATTTTCTATAAAAGACTTAGAGTGATAATTTGATTTATCAAAAGCTTTTCTTTTTACTAACAAATTATCTCCATTTTGACTATTACTAAAATCAACTTTCATCTCTAGAGCCTTATTTCTTAGGGAGTTAATTATAATATCAGTAGCAAGTAGTTCCTTACCATTTTTAGAGCAGCTTTGATATCTTTATGTTTGTCACTAATGGAGTTTAACAAGATTATAGCAGTCTGATCTTTTGAAAGTTTTTCATTACAGTAAGCTAAGTCTAGGGTAAGTTTTGTAAATCTGTTTAAATTTTTATCAAAATCAACTAAGTGATTCATTTTGAAAGAAAAGAATTGTTTCAACAAGAAACATTTATTTGGAGTAGTTTTTATCACATATTTTGCACAAAGTATTCAGAAGTAGTTTTTGTTTCACCAATATTTCTTATCACATTTTTTACAAGAAAATAATTCTCCAATGAACTTCTTCAAGTTTAGTTTTCTTTGCAAGAAGTAAGTTAGCAGACCAACTATCATCTAGAGCCCCAACACATCTCATTTGCATTAAAATTGCCTTCATTTTTTGACTCCACATATTGAAATCACATTTTCCATCGAACTGACTAACTTTAAACTTTGCAGAAGTCATATTATAAACAAGTATGACTCACAAATTAAAGACAATTTTCAGAGATTTGTAAAGAACAGTAAGAGTGCGTATTGGTGCCACTAACAAATCACAGTAATACACTTAGTAAAACAAGATTTTGCAAATTTTAAGCAAACACAAAGGATATGCAAAACAATACTCCAAAGAAAACACAATAACATAGATCACAAGACTATGTTTCAGAGATTCCTCCTTCAAGATCCTTGAAGTATACACCCGTACTTGATTTATCTTAAGGAAAAAATCAAGAAACCCTCATTTTTGGAAAGTAAACTTTCCAAAATATTTAAAAGGATCTCACCCAACAAGTTTTAAAACTCGTTTTCTTTCGATTTTGATTGACAGCAATTCCAAAAAAAAAATTAGATCTATTAGAGATCAACCCATTTCTCCGAGATCCAGGTATATTGTCCTCGATAATAGCTCTGATACCAATGTAGGACCAGGTTCACATGATATTAGTGTTGAGAAACAACAATAAACGATCTTTCAGAAAAATAAAAGTGTAGAAATTAAAATTAACACAAGCGATTTTTTTCAGTTTAAACCCTGGAGGTTCAGCGGCCACTTCCAATACCTACATCCCTCATTGAGTATCCAATAAATTAGACTATGCTCATTGCACTAAATACCCAAATGGTTGCAAAATGTTACAAAAGTTTAACCAATATAGAGAGAGAATACATGAACACTTATCTCTGAAAGACACAATGATCGATGTACAAAGAATCACTATGAATCTTCTCAAACCTTCTGAAAATAGTAACTCAAAATAACCCTAATGCTCTTACAAATATTCACTCAAAATATCACAAATCATGGGTAAAGATTACATATCATAAGTCTCAAATCAGGAATTTGAGAGATGGAGAATTGAAAAAGAAACCCTAGATAAACAAGAGAGTTTCTCTCAAAAACCATAGCAAGCAGCCAGAAAAATGAAAACCCTCAAAAGTGCCAACGGAAACGGCAGAAACAAAGACCAATAGAACCATCCAGAATCCAACAATCAACAGCCAAGATCAAGCCATATGTCTCAATCTAATTAAAATCGGATCATTAATAAAGTCGCATATATCACAAACACGATTTCAACACAAATCTGGAAGCACCAATATTCAGACCAAGGTTTGAATCCAACAGTTGGGACAAAGGAATGTAGCACCTTTACTGCTATAAAATTCCCTGGGTGAATATTCTGTCATAAGTTCTTATATAAAGTATTTAATTACTTTAAAAACGGTTTAAATAGTATTGAACATGATTAAAGATAAAAAAAAAAAATTAAAGAATCAAAATTAAATATGGTATATTTTCAGAATATAGAATGCTTTGCCACTTGACACATATGGCACAAAAGTGAAATTAGAAATTTATATACAATAATTTGCACTTATAATTATTTTGAAGTGTAACAAAACATCTCATTGAACGGAACAAAAATGGACCTAATCAATCGAATTATGATTCATCGGTCTACACACGGTCCATACACTGGTGGAGCCAGCACCCGTGAGCCTTGACGGTCACTCAGGCTGGTTCCGTCGATATTAACAAGACTGTTATTTGATTATGTATATGAACACTGGTAAAAATAAAATAGGGGAAGATTCTTGCGAAGAAAAAAAAAACTAATTACGTAATCCCAAAGAAACCCTAAACCCGCATGAAGGAAACTAGAAACCCAAGATAAAATGAAATTCAAATATTCAAACTTTATTTTTACTGGAACTAAGCGATGCTGTGGAGAATCATAGAGAGAGAAACAAAAGCTGGAGAGGACAAAATGGAACTAATTTGAGAGAGCTCAAATGCAATTATTGTGTGTGTGTGTGTGTGTGTGTGTTTTTTTTTTTTAATTT
>CAIGRT010159914.1:0-13866 GCA_903798405.1 Fraxinus platypoda
TCGGTTCTTCGGTTCTCGGTTCTTCGGGTTTTTAAGTTAAGAAAAATCGTTCGGTTCGGTTCGGTTCCGGTTCGGTTCAGTTCGGTTCGGACATTTTGCCCAGCCCTAACACGGGCCGCCCGGGCGATGGTCGAAGTCTCAAAATGGGGCTCGGCTCGAGCCCGAACCGGCGAGGTTTTTTGCCATCCCTAGATTTGGGATATCACGACACTTTTTTTTTGAAAGTTTTGAAACTCTAGTGCAATTTATCCAATAATTAAGGGAATAATTGTAACGATTGATTTTTAGTAGAGTTTAAATGATTATCGATCCATTAAAAGTGTAACATTATCTAATATTTAAAAATGCATTCAAATTTTATTGGACATGTACTTTGTTTGAGCTTCATTATAATTAGATTCTTACAGAAAATGTATTTTGTAATAGTCTTTTTTAAAGAATAAGTGATTAAAAAAGAAAGGAAAATTTTAATTTTATGTACATTATTTTTTATTAAAAAATGTATGATTAAAAATATATATTTTTAAATTAACGGAGCCCAAATACCAAATAAGGCCGTAGTAATGTTCCCTACTTCGATGGATGGAAAAAGTCTAGAAATTTTACCTCTCCACGTGTTTGGTGTACAAACTACAAAGTTCCAAAGATCCCACGTGTGCGTCACGTGCAGGCGGCCTCGTTCAAATTTCAACGCCCGTGGGATTACGTGTTAATTACGTAGGACCCACATGGAAACTGAGTTTTGAAGTTAAATTAAGTTTTCATCTGACACGTGGTGGTCCTGGCGTTCATTAACTATCTACCCAATGAAATTGTTGTGACTGATTTGCCCCTGGAACAGATTTTCTTCTTTTACTAGATGAATAGTCCTTAGGAAAAGAAAAAAAAGATTCAACAAGAAACCGAAGTGCCTTTCTTCTATAACAGGCGTGGTTTAAAACAAAAATGAATATGAGTACAAGAAAAAAAATTAATTTTCTTTATTCAACAAGCCGAGCAAGAAATCAAGATAAGAATATGATAGATATGTAAAAAACTAAAAAGAATACGCACAGGCAATGAAGGGACACATTCTTGCCAATACGTGTCTTCAAATCCATTGAAAGAAATGGGATGATGGTAGAGTTCAACTTGTTTGTTGGTGACTATTTAATAATTTGAGAATGGCTATCTATTCATTATCTCGAGTCATCAAGTAAGCACTTGATCCATGTAAAGCTGAAAGGAAACATGAATCTCTTGTCTTTTGTTGATGGAGTTGAATTGTCATGTTCATGTATGTGATCTTAATATTATTCGATATTTTTGAATTACTCAATGACGAAAAAGAAAAAGTCCACTAATGTGAAATATTTTCGCTTCACCAACTTCCACGTAGATCTAGTTATAGACGATAATCATCAATATTATCAACATGTGAGTGATGGTGTGGATGACATTAGAGAAATTTCAAATTCAAAATGATTGCAAGCAACAAATAGAAAGTGGTCAAGAATTTGCGTCTCTTTTTATTTCACAATTGGATAAGGATTTTTTAGCCCATTATGCCTCCACTTGATAGAAAAGCAAGATTTTAGACTTCAACTTTTATCCATTCGAGTTAATAAATAATCAAATTGTTAAAACCAAGAAAAGTAACTAGGCAAACTTGCACTAAGGGAATAATTTCAATTGGCCGGCTATGGATTAAGGTTTTGTGAATTGGTGGAATATTTATTGGTGCCACATTGAAATAGCACTAAATCATACAAGTTTGCTATAACACTATTACATTCTAATTAACAATCTTGTTCAAATATTTACAATTTGACAAGTGATCGTAAAATAGGAACAATTCAACAAGAAGTCATGACACGGAGAACGAGATTAATCAAAAAATAAGTTAAAAGCACATTGTCCTCTTCTAATATTTGACCACCTACGATACCAGCTTATGATATACGAGATCATTCGTTATAGATGTATGACTTTTCATATGAAATTCATGCTATTGATATAAAAAACTCACGTATACCTGTGGCATATTATTATTCTTCTTTCCATTTTATCTTCTATATAAAATATATAACTTGATCGTCTAGGTTAAATCTCTAGTCACTATATCGTCCAATGACTTGACAATAGTCGATGTTTGTTTCATTTATAACTTGCGAGGAAGAAGGAAAATCAACATAACAAATCACTTTTGACTCCTTAAAGGTAAATTTGAATTTTGTAATTGAGTAAAGCTATTTCGCTCCACTAATGTTTAATATAAATCTACCGTGACAATAATTCTATTGTTACATAGACTGATGTTGAGCGCCCGTGAATCTAAATAGTATTGTTCTTTGTGATTGGATGGGGACGGGCATTTATACCACTTGTTAGCCTATTGTATTTTGACCAAAAAATAAAGAATTTGGAACTTACTTTTCATCCATTCAAGTTAATTAATGATTAAATTGTTAAAACCAAAAAAAGTTACTAGGCAGACCTGCACTAAGAGTTTAACTTGAATGTCGGCTATTGACTATGGTTAACTAATGAATTTAAATTGTAGTGGTTTAACTTTTTGGTTAGTGTACAAAGGTTGGCATTAAGGACCATTAACCATGGTTAATGACAAAAGCAACAATTTAATCTTCGTGCCATGTTTTGTATGGTCATGTTGGACACCATTTATATTATTTCTATACGATTTAATTTAATAACAATAAATATTGTATTGTTAACATTCAAAAGATAAGTGCATTGTATAATTGTCATTAATTTAATGTTAATCACTTGTCGATACTCCACAAAAAATAAATGTATTGTATTGTAAAAAATCATATTAATTTTCAATTTCATTAACTTGAATGTTAGTGAGTGTCACTCACACTCACCTTCACTTTTCAATAATCATCGTATGTAAACCACCCATTGACACTTTCAAAAAATAAATACATTGAAAAAAATCATAATATTTTCAGCTTGGTCGATAATTGTCACTTACGTTCACTTGCCACTCATTAATGTCTGTCATCATTGATTGATTACATCTTATATGCATTTGGCAAGAGAATGTTTGGTCTTGCACTCTTGCTTCTACAAAATAAACTATTTACATTTTAGTAGTATTACAATTTACGTTTAATACCGTTGAAAGTAGTAAAAAGTAAGTCAAACATTCCTGTTTGATTTTAGTTAAAAAAATTGATAAAAATTAAAGTCAAAATTATAATTTTAGAATAATGCTATCTAGCACCACCGATGTTAGAACATCAATCCATGTGGCATTACGTGAAATGTTCATTTAAATGTGAAATTAGTAATTCATTTAATTGAACCTATCATTTAATGTTATTAGTACCGTTACCTAAACTAATGTTAAATAACGTTGCCCTTAATTTTAATTATGGAACCCACAATTTTTATCAATTTTCTTAATCACGCATTTCATCAATTTTTATTAAAATCTACTAAAAATTTAATTTTTAGTAAAATCAAACGGGGGCTTAATAACCTACTTTAATTACTAATTTTGTCCATTACAAGATATCAAATATTCTCCACATAATAATATTTTGAAATTGGAAAAAAGAATTTTTTAACATTACTCATTTTTATTTGATACACCACATTTTAAATGCAGTTAAACTACTCAATTTTCGTTCATTGTAGCAATTATTTTCTTAAATTTTTTTTTTAAATCGAATTCTTATCTTTAACATTCCATTATTATGCCTCGTCCTAGATAATGATTTATATTAAAATATTTTGTTTTCGTACTTTGAAATGAAGGAAAAATATTTTTGTAGTACTTTTTACTTATTTATTTTTTAAAATATAATGAAAAAATAAGTTGTTTTACGCTGGTCTTTTAAACGTAAAAATTGTATCAAATACAAAAAATGTGTTAACTAATGAAAAGTTCGAGAATAAAAATAACATGTAGAGCCGTTAGGGATATAAGCACTACAATGAATAAAAATTAATAACCTCAAGTATAATTAAAAAGTGATGCAAAAATAAATTTCGCGGTGTGAATATAATTACCCATTAAATTTTCTTAATTAATTAATCTCAATTCTCAACTTTCTTCCTTAACCGAGGGTCCGAGAAATATAGAGCGACGTTTGGAGTGAAATATGAATTAAACCATTGATGAAAATTAGATAATTACAAGTCAATAATCACTTTTTCCTCTCTCTCTTTATATATACATATGCATACAAATATACAGTCCTACATCACATAGCTTCATATATTCTTAATTTTGAGGCCTCTGCATATACGTAAATGGAATTCTAAGAGCTTTCAATTTCAGTCTGAACTTTTCTCCGCACAGTAAAACATTAAGGGTAAGTTTTTTGCTTTTATACAAAATCCGGATAAGGGTTTCCGAGATTTGGGAATCTTAGTTAAAATCTAGTTAAAAATTCCCAGTAAAGATTGCTACTTTTTGCTGTTTTATTATTGCCTTTCGTTTTTCTAAGTGAATAAACTGTCTCCGAGTTTTAGTTGTAAGTAAAGTTTTTGCTTAGTCAAACATGCATGACTAAAGCTTTCGATAAAAATAAAATAAAATGGATGAACTTGCTTATATTCTGTTAAGAATCAGTGTAATCATCTCTTTGTTAAGTTCCTGACTGTGACATAAGTTTGGTTGAAAATCTTTTGGTAATGATTGAATTTTCATAGTCTATATTCTCAGTTGAATGGCACTGGATTTTGATTTTCTTTTACAAATCGAATTTGGATTCAATTTATAAAATTCTATAATCTGGTATTAAGATGGGCGAAAAATTGGTAGTCTTTCATTTGTGTCGTTCCTAACAATTTTGTAGCTTCTAATACTTCAAGCATCTATTTGTTTTGACTTGTATTGAGTACTCAAATTGACATAGATGGCCAACCTACCAGCTACAGATGTAGAAGCTTTGACTAATTTTATTAGTGTTTGATTTTTCTAATACACTGCTCTCTAGTTTGTGTAAGAGAAAGTGATCTTCTTGTGTTGATCATTGATACTTAGCTCTGTCTTATTTTGTTTTAATTCATTGTGCCTTTTTTAATACTTTGGTTGCTAAAAGAGATAGTTTTGGTAATTTATTGTACAGTCAGATTGATGATTTACGTTACTAAATATTTGGGAGAAAGTCAATGATAATGCTTACTCTAGCTAAAAATGATGACCGGCATCTAGAAACACCAGTATGTAACATCTCATCCTCAACACCCTACATGCAGCCTTGGTGGCGGGTTTTTGGAAACAGTAGCATGCCTTCTTCAGGGGAACAGGCCAATGGCGATGGTGCTTCTAAAGGAAATAAAACCAATCTGGCTCCGCAATCTGGTAGTTTACTTTTCTACGCTTCACCTCACCTTATGTCTCGCCATTTGATTTATCATATAAACTTTGGTGCCAAGAGAAATTTAGATAGTTAATGAGTTTACAACTCTCCAAGTCAAGAATCTTCTCCTTTGTGATCTTTACTTGTTCTTCTTGAGTATATAAATTAGATTTATACTTTATAAACAGTGTTTTACTTTTGTCTTGTAATTTGACACAGTGGGAAATTCCAGCATCGCCATTTCTCGCACAATCATTTTTTATCGTCTCACCTATTTTAAGACTGTAGTCTAAAATGTATGGTTAGATGGTGAAAATACGAAATATGTGCTTAACTAATCCGTGACCATCGAACATAGTCATCTTGAAGTTGTTTGTAGTTGCATATGGATCTCTTCACTTGTCAAAGAACAACATAACTATTTCCTGTCCTTTCATATTAAATAACCACAAATAATTCAGCATTTGATTTTTCTAATTTCATTTTGATTTTGTGGTAACAATCAAATTTAGGGTATTAGGTCAACCATTTGTCTCCCACACTGAAGCTTGTTAGAGACGAATAAAGGAGCTTACGAGGTAAACTGAAACCACATTTTGAACTCCCTAAATTTAATATCCGAAGTTTCAAGGTTATGTTAATGGTACAGAACTTGGTGGAAAACTTTTGGTATTTGATTTATTGGACTTCGAAGTCTATCACAAACAACCCAGTTTGCATTAGGTGCTGCAGATTAGAAAATCTTGGTCTTACCATCTCTTTACCAACCCAAATGTGGACTGCTTAATGACGTACTGCTCAAACTGCAAGGAAGAAGTTGAAAGAATGGAATTAGGAAATATCAAAGATGATATTTCTGTTATAGATTCAAAAGTGAGATTCAACTTCTAGAACTTTAATCCTGAACCATTTGATGCAAAATTATATATTTACTCCTTTTAATGTTTAAATGAGGATTGTTTTGTTTATGGAAAGCAAACCTACGGCACCGATCAAATATTATCCAAAAAAATGTATGTATTTTAAGAAAAGATCACATTTAAAATTCTGAAAATGAAGCAAGGTTCGTTCAGTTGAGATCACATTGAAAAACTTCTAATTGATCAATGCTCTTCTCTTGCAAATGCAAAAGGTTCTTCATGGAAAAAATGTAGCAATTTAGTTTCACTTCCAAAAATTCGTCACGATCATCTTATGATATGATCTGAAAATTGTGACATGTAAATGCTAGAGTATGATGATTTATTTTCGATGAATAAAGGATCAAAGATCCACATTGCATCCAATACGAAAAGTTATCAATTGATAGTTTTGCTTTTCCATTTTATCTGATAGTCTGTACAACAGTCAAATTTGAAGGGAGGCCATCTTTTGGGGGGAGGGGAAAGGCAGGGGTGGTCGATATAAGCAAATTTTGAGCTGAAAATATATTTCTGTCTTTAGTAATATCTCATCAAGTCACACGCTGTGATGAGATACCCCAGTTTAGGTACTTAGCTACCGTTAACATTATGACAATATCAGGATAGTTTATGCCCTTTAACATGCTGGTATTTCATAATTCAATAATTTTTTTTGAAACTATTTGCTTTTAGAAGAGTCCAAGCATGGTTCAGTCAACTGCAATTAACTGATTTCATCTTTATGCCAATTATGTCAATTATGATGTTTGTTTGAATACATATTTATTTTGAGGCACAAGGAGGTGGGCGGGAATTGATGCTGAGCATCACTGAACATGGGGTGAGCCTATTGCGTAAAGGGGTTAGCCCCTGAGTGAATAGTGCTTGGGGTGGATTCTCTAGCCTGAGTCTAAACCTATGCGATGTACCATTTGATTGCGTCTCTCTATCAGCTACAGCTTTTGGGAAGAGTGGTATCTTCCTACATTAGTTGGTATCAAAGTTGAAAAAGTTGAAGGTAGAGTGTTCGATTCTCCAAGGAGGGGAAATAATGTCGTTTATCACTAATATTGTGTTTGGCACCCATTTTGGGTGTATTATAAATTTTGGAATAGTGATTGGTGGAAGAATCTGGGGTTGAAAATTAATGAAAAGTTTTTGGAGAATGTGTGATTATAATTATGAAAGAGATTTTTTTTTTTTTAAAATAATGGGTGCCAAACATAATCTAAATATGGGGTGGGCCTATTGTACAAGGGGCTTGGTTCCCAAACAATTAGTGCTTGCGGCGGATTCTTGGGTCCGATCATAGGTGATTTAGGGTTTGATTGTGCCTCTCCTATCAACTATAGCTTTTGGAAAAAGTGGTTGCATCTCCGTACATTAGGAATGAACAATGAGTGTGGCAAGGGACCATGGGAATCACAATGCTTTGTCTACTTTTATACTTCCTCAAGTTGTGACAATCAGATTTTGACTAGGAAGGGAAAAGGCTTAAGGAAGTGTTGTATGTCCTATTAGCCCAACCATATGGCCTTCTAATATAGATCATGCCTTCCCCCTTTTATTCTTTCATCTATTGTCATCTCCACAGAATTTCATAATCACGAAGTATTTAAATTCATCTATTATCCACAGTCCCCACTCAATATCCGATCTTTCTACTCGAGTATTTAAAAGAAAATAGACAGTTCAAGATAAACTAGGAAAGCTATGTAACGTAATAATCTAACCCTACTTTCATAGTTTTAGACCAATGGACGAATATGTCAGCATACATTTTAGTTTTGTTCGAAAAATATTTCCCAATATTAGATTATGTAGGATTATACATGAAAGACCCATTTTTGGTTCTCTCATTAGCTGTATGTCTCTTATGCCCACGAGGTCTTCTTCCACTAGAAGGTTTTTTTAAGGAAACTATTTAATGTAGTATATGGTCTTCATACATTGGTTGCATTCATTTAAACATACAAACACGTATCTTTTTTATTGTGTTGAAAATTTAGGATTTCTTAAAGTCATTTATTTCTCTTTTGAAGTGCCTTTTCTCATAACTAGTAATCGTTGAACGCTTAAAATATTTTATAAGTGCTGTAAAAGTATATTTAAATATGCATGAATGTTAATTAATTTAAAATTAATGCCACGGAATATATACATGACAATTAATGTTAAATAATTTATTTAATTTCAAATTAAGTAAAATTAGATGTTAATTAGCATACATGGACGTGAATAATAAAATGCATTCTTGAATGTGAAATTCTAATTAACTTATAATTAGAATTAATAATATTGAAATCCATAAATGAAGATGAATATTAATTAAATGAATGTGAATATTAATTAATCGAGAATTAATAATAGAAAATTCATACATTAATGAAAGCACATGGGTGAAATGAACATGTCAAATGTCAAATGTACATGTACATTGATGGTAACTAAATGGTTAAATAAATTAAATACGTATTGAAAAACGATAAGTAATTTATTATTGAAATAATTGAATTATAGTAAGGTTAGAATCGTCGAAAAAATGATTCTCACTTGATGTGATATTTAATATATTTTAGATAATATTTCCATCTGTTTTTTCTTGTTTTGTCTCATAGTTGAGGGGAAATTTGATGAGGTTTTCTTATTAAATGCTAAAAATATGTTACTTTGATTGAAACTTAAAAAAGGTTACAGTGAAATGTTTGTTTGTCTAATCTGATTGTAGTGAAGACGTACTGTCAATAAAAGGGAAACTTGGAGCAGGATGTATTTGCTACATTTCTTTTGGCCCTATCAGAATAGTGGCATTCTTGGTCAAATTATGAAGCTCAATATTTTTTGAAGAGAATCAATTTAATACATGGGTGCATATTTCCCTTGCAATTGTTTTAATAATGTCATCTTTCTGATGAGGCTCCTTGTATTTCAATGCTAATTGACTTCTTTGTTGTCTTGCTGACAAAACAAAATTGAATTGTCAGCAGTAGTTTGAACTTCTACATAGTTGTTAATTGTGAACTGCCTTTATCACTTGTTCTCCATGCCAGTGAAAATAACCCTTGTGGTTGTAGGACATAAGATCAAAAAATAGATCAGGATACTTTCCGACTTAAGAGTTCAGTGTGCAATTCTAGATATTTATTGTATACCACCTATCAAAAGGAAGAAATTTTATTTTATGTGGACTAAATTTGCCATGTGGCTTTATTATTTATCAGCAATCTGATATAGATTCACCATTGACTCATTGTATTCGAAATGTGCATGGGTGTTGTTTTGTTTTTGGGGGCGCAGTGAAGGTGTTTTTGTTTGAAAATATGCATAACTAGTAACTGTATATTCAGTTTTCAAAATTTGTTTCTTTACATGCCTGCAGACCAACACGGGCATATCACACAATACACATTTATATATGCACGTATATTTTGTAGTTTGTAACTCAAAATGGTGGTGATGGATGTGCATTTTCAGGACTAAATGGAACTAATGGTCAAAAGGAGCAGAATCCTGATACCAATTCTCCAATGGAACTTGTTGGCCATTCAATTGTAAGATTCCTCCTCCCTCCCCATCCCCCAACAATCCCAAAAATAGCTGTGAGCTATGGGAGTACTTTATGAATGCATTGTTTTAGTACTGTGCTAACATTTTAGTTTAATAAATTCAATTTTGAAGTAGATCCTTCTTTTTATATGACTAACAATTGTCCTTTTTTCCTTTTCTAATGTGAGGTGCGCGGGTAGTAAACTGAAAGTGATATATTGATTTATTTACTTATCTAAAAATCTTAAGATATGTTGGGATCTCATCTGCGCTGTGTTTGCAGATGTTGACGTCAAATCCATATACAGATCCACAATATGGGGGAGTAATGTCTTATGGGGCAATGGTAATAACAGAACTTCGTCTTCCCTGCTTACTTCCATTCCCAGCTCCCGTGTTCAGTTTGTGGGTATCTGTTGTGTGAATGCAAGAATCTACATCTTATTGAAGCAACTACCTTTCTTCTCCTGAGTACCACATGCCTGAATTTGATTGTAATCATTTATTGTTTCTTTTTCAGAAGAGTCATAATTTTTCTCTTTGTTTGAATTTGCGTATTAACATGCGTTTTTCTTTTTCTTTTATGGCGGTCATAAAATGTTGATACAACAATTCCTAAGTTTGACATGCATCTACATTTAATAATTGAGGCCACATCTTATCCTTGTCTTCTCCAAGTGATGTCGTTCTTTGAGTTTGCAGACATTTGAAAATCAATATTTACTAACCAACTACTTCACAGAACCCTTGTTCGCCATGTCCTCTCGTGGAAGCAAGAAATCACCTTCCTTGAAGAATGCTTTCATATTGTTAGATGTTTTTACAATCTACACATAATAAGAGAGTTTAAATTCTTATCGGATATTGCAACTGTAGTTCCCCAACCTTTAAACAAGTGAGCTGTTGGGTCTGCAACCAATTTTTTTGTGGCATTTCAATTCATAACCTTTTATTTTTATTGCATTAATAGTGTTTGGATCCATTGGTGTGGAGGGTTGGGGACTCAATGCCTCAAAAAGTATGTTGCAGACACAAGTACTCACTTGCATGGTTTGAGGGACCTCTGGTGCTAATTTCCCAATTTCTTTCAACTATATATTGAAGCAGCATTTGATACCCATGCATGAGCTGGTCATGAAATAACTTTATTATAATTAATGCTTCTTTATTGTACAAAATTGTTGTGCTAGTATTAGGAAGAACTAGTTTAAATTATGAAAATTAAAAGAGGAAAAAGAGAAGGAACTCTTACTTCTGTTTGAACTCTCTCACAAATCTTTTGTGGTGGTGCCAGGGACATCCACACTTACTTGGATATCATCCAGGAAGAATGCCTCTGCCTCTAGAAATGGAAGAAGAACCTGTCTTTGTGAATGCAAAACAGTATCATGGTATCTTAAGGCGAAGACAAATTAGAGCAAAAGCCGAACTGGAAAAGAAAGCAATAAAAATCAGGAAGGTAATAAAATGCCTCTTCCTCTCTGAATGAAAAGCCCACATTTCCAATTTATTTGTACAAGTGAAGGTCTTCTTTCCAATTTACTTGACACACAGACATGTGTAAGCATATATGAGCAATTCTTTCGTTATTCCTTGAGTGTATTCAGATCTTATGAGGAATGACTGCTTGTCAATGTCTAAATGGGCAAAGATGATGATGTTAATAGGTTTTAAGTCATCTGAAAATTAGCCATTTACTTCGGTGGAATAGATGGAAGGATATTTTACGAGGTTGAGGCTCTCCGGAAAATTTTTGTGGAAATAAACCTGGTCATTTGGTGGCTTGGAAGTTCGTAGTGAGCTACATAATTTTTTTTTTTTTTTTTCTTGCCTATGGTGACATGCTGATCTTGCCAAGCATGAAATTTTGGATTTTAAATGCTTAATCATCTCCAGCTTCGCCTGATAATTTGGAGACATTGATCCATAAAATGCTGAATGTACAAGTACAATATCCTTTTGATAGATTCAGAAAATGTATTAAGGGTCACATTCAAGGAGAAAGGAGAGAGATTGAAATACTCTCTCTCTCTCTCTCTCTCTCTCTCTCTCTCTCTCTCTCTCTCNTACAAGTACAATATCCTTTTGATAGATTCAGAAAATGTATTAAGGGTCACATTCAAGGAGAAAGGAGAGAGATTGAAATACTCTCTCTCTCTCTCTCTCTCTCTCTCTCTCTCTCTCTCTCTCTCTCACACACACACACACACACACACACATATCTCCATGAAATCTTCCTCACTTTCGAAGACATAAGTACCAATTTAAGAAAGCTGAATCGTCTTCCGCAATCTTGTGGCTAGTTTATATCAAGCTCTTGATTTTTTTTTCTTTGTTACTCTCATCTGGACATTCCTTTTAAAATGTTTTGCTTATATGGTGGTTTTCCATACATTAGTCTAAATACGTTGCATTCCTTTTTAACTTGTATTCATGTGGTTATGGATTCGCCTGTCTACCTATATCTGGCTTTCTATAAATTTCTTATTGGTTTCTTAGGCATTTTCTTCTGGACATCACTCTGATTTTTAGCTTAGAAAGTCCTATTTTATTCGGTTCTGATGGATGCAGCCATATCTTCACGAATCTCGGCACCAGCATGCTATGAAAAGAGCAAGGGGCTCAGGTGGCCGTTTCCTCAACAAAAAAGAGCTCAACGAACAGGAGAAAAATTCCACTGCCAAGGAGCAGCCAAAATTTGACGCAATTGCTCCAACACCAACTGGTAACTCAACTGGTTCCACTATGGTTTCAGACATGCACAAAGAGCAATCTCTCTCAAATGGAAACAGCAATGAATATGGACTGTCATCGTTCCATTATAAACAGTTGTCTCGGAGCGAACAGGGAAGAGGACATTTTGGTCAGGACAATTGGTGCTCCCTGGTGGAACTGTCTTCACAGAGGGCTGCCCCCGGCTAATGAGAAGTTGTTCCTTTATAATGGCAGATGGGTCTTTCCAGTATTGCTTCACCGTGGAGATTGCTGCGCGTGCTCTATATAGGGTTCGGAGATGTCCAGGGCACAGGCAAAGGCTGGTTTGTGACTCATCTGAAGTACTGTATTGGGGAAACTTCCCTGTGGTTTTGCTATTGTCAGGCAATTCATTCTTGGCTTGGTTACTTGTATGATCCGATAGTAGAATTTCTAGTGGAACAAATCACTGAACTTCACCTGTGTGTATCCTTGTGTTTGGGAATCTAAGAAACGAAGATGTACTACACCCAGATGTGCTTTTGTGCTACAAGTTAGTTTTAACGGTTCGTTTTTTTCGAAGGCCAAAAGAAAATATTGCATTAATTAATGTCGCCAAGAAGCGTGGACGAAAGATTGGCAAACGTTGGCCGGCGTCTATTTGATCTCCGGCAGCCTGCATCTCAACCCAGGGGTGCAGGTTTGTTTCTGATTTATACCTTTATCCATAACAAATTTTTACCCTGCCTCCTTGCGTCAAAATCTTTTCTTTAAACCTCTTTTCTTAAAAATCATACTACTAAAAACCCTACAACATTGTCCAACATGAACGCCAGGGATGTGGAGCTGTCATCAGAGATCATAATGTAGTGGTTGGTGGTGGCTGCTCTGTCAAAAGCAATTGAAGCAAGATTGTCCCCAGAAGATGCAGAGGCAGTAGCTCTTCGGGAAGGGCTCCGGTCTGCACAGAACTTGCATCTCCAGGTGGCTGAGATTGAGTACGCCCCAGCTATCTGTGTTCAAGGGCGGACCGGGTGGGTCTTGGGGTCATGTGCCCCAACTTTTGAGTTATTTATTTATTTATTTATAAAGTCATGTTTGGTATCGATTGAAATCTAAATTTTAATCTAAATCAAAATTAACAATTAATTTTAATAACATATTTCACGGAATCTATAACTATTTAACTTTTATTAAAATTTACTAAAAATTTGATTTTAATCTCCATCAATAGGGGCAAAATCACAATAAATTTTATTTTTTCTTCTTTTCTCTCGCATTTTAACAAAATCTTAACTCTCCATCAAACAAAGGAGAAATATTGCATTCTTAATACCATTTCGAAGTGTTCACAGTCTAGTTTTCTACGTCGTTAATAGCTTACGAAACAATCAATCGTAGCAAAT
>CAIGRT010159922.1:0-14282 GCA_903798405.1 Fraxinus platypoda
ACGGATTTGGCCGAAATAAACCCACGAAATCAGCTACCCAAACTTCTGTAATTTCTAAGAATCTTTTTTAATTATTATTATTTGGTTTAAGAGATATTTTTCTGTAGTAATATTGATAATTCTAAAAATCGTTTGTAGTTATTGCACAAGTGATTCGATCGTTATATGTCAGGAGCGATCGTTCAAAAAGGTCGTAGCAGTAAACGCCAGATAATTTAAAGAGTCGATTGATTAGTGTTCTTTTCTGCATTTTATTGTTCTGCAATAATTTCCGCAACCAATTTTTCTCCAACATTTATATCCAATAAGTGGCTAAAAAATGGAAAAAAAAAAAAAAAAAACTTAGCCACATTTTTCTTTACTCTATAATGCCTTTTTAAATAAGAAAAAATCATTTCCGTTGTAAGACTCTGGCCTCCGACGCCCTCGCTCGACTATATGACCACTTGTTCTCTCTTTCTTCTTTCGGTCCAAGACAACCACGCTTTGCGCTTGTGTTTTTATTGAACGATCTTTGCTAGTAACACTATCGTGAATAAAAATGTTGGAAACTATGCCCTTTTTATTTTTCGATTATTTTCAAATAGAAATTAAATTTATTTTTATGTTTTTTACATGAGAGGGGGTAAAAAGGGTCTATGTCAAAGGATGATATAGATGGGGCACTTGGCGCACATCTCAACCTCATCGTGCTGCCAACTAATCAAATGATTAGGTATTATTTTCAATCAAAATTAAAAATTAAAATATTCGTCTGCTCCAATGTATTGTGCTTGCTCGCCCGTGTTCAAAGTTCATTAATAGCAAATATCAACTCTTCTCGCTTTAATGATTAGATTTTGATTACAGGTTAGACTCTATGTTGAGTAACCATATCGAAAATTCCAGAAGTTGTAAGGATTTTTTCTTCCTCTTTTTTTTTGTATCCCTTTCTTTTACAAGATGTGATTTTTTTTAATTTTATTTTATTATGCTCACTGGATCTGTTTATCATCATCGTCATCAAAATGATCGAAGTTGAAAGATTTTTTTATTTTTTTTGTGAAGTGATTTAATATTAGTATGTTTGTTAAAATTTGGGGTTTGTTTCTTTGGCTTGTAAGTTGTTGAAATGGTTTAATCTGTGCATAGCATAGGAGTGAACTTGAAGAGTTAAATTTAGGATTTTACTGAAATTAAATCTGTTCCAAGTTATAAGATTGTGTGATATTAAATCTGGCAATCAAGAAAACAGTTTGCTAACGATGCTAATTTACTTCTTTAATTTCAGCCCCTGGTTGAGCCCATTTTTTAGAATAGATTTTGTAAAAAGTGGTTTTTATTTTTTGGGAAAGATGAGTGGTTAAAAAGTACTAAAAAATTTGGATTTACACGTAAAATTATTTCATTGGAAGAATGTGTGATTAAAAATGAGGTGGGAAAAATAAGTTTTAAAGGTCTCAAACAGAGCCCGTCAATCTATAAAAAACTATAATTCTAAAATTTTCTATGATGGTTTCATATAATTTACGTATAGATTGATTCTCAGGTATAGGATTTTTGGAATTCCAGCTTGCGCCGATTCCTGGGAGTTTGTTGTCTTAATTACAAGAAGCGGAGAATGGTCAAAAGGTTGCTTTTATTTCTTCTGATCAGTGTTTTCTCTTTTCTAATAGAAGATTGGCTTAAGGAAGATGTTACTTGAACAGATATGGAGAGTGTTGACGTATACAATAGACCATGTTGCAGTGCTTAGCGGCGATCAAGCATTTGTGTGCTTCACTGATTCATTGTTGTGAACCTGGTAGCCAATCCAGCAGCTTTGAGGATCCTGAAATTCTTGCAGGAGAGACCGTGTGTATGCTATTGCCTCCACCGTCTTTGTAATCTGTTTGAAGTTTTATTGAGATTTACTTGCATGTGAAAAACTAGTGGCTAGTGCTATTCCATATAATTTTGACAAAATTTCAGTTTCTTATGAGAAAAGACTGCCATCCAAAATATCCAATATAACCTAATAGGCTGCCTACGGTCCATGATTTCCAATATCACATAATTAGCTTCCAAGATTTCTAATATTACTTAATAGTTGAATGCCATCCAGGATTTCTTATATTGTCCCAATGCTTCCAATTATGTTTTTGGGCAATCCGAGTTATAATCAGATCTAACCAGACCTGCACATACATTTCTTGGTGTTTGTGTTAATATGTTTCTTCTGTGGTGATTTGATGAATTTGGTTTTCTTGTAATGATTTCTTGAATGCAGTTAGCGTAAGTGAGATTGAAGCACTTTATGAGCTATTTAAGAAGATAAGCAGTGCTGTGATTGATGACGGGCTGATCAATAAGGTTCATAAATCTCGTGCAGTGATCACTTCTGAATGAATTTCCTCTGTGATTCCCCTTTTTTCCCCTTCATTTGGTTGTGCTGTTACCCTTTTGAAAAACAGTTACGATGTTAAATCACGTCTGTCAATACTGTGTTGCAGGAAGAATTTCAACTAGCATTATTCAAGACAAATAAAAAAGAGAGTTTGTTTGCTGATCGGGTACTCTCACTTTTATCGTCTCTCATGCTTTATTAACCTTTCTAGCATTTAGTTTTTTTTTTATGGAAAATTACCAAGTAAATAATGTCGTTATAGTTTTGGATTGCACGTCACCAAGAAATCAGTGCTGTTGACACACGAATCCGATTGCTGTGTTACAAAATGAATTCAACATTGCCCTTACATACAAATAAATACTTATGCTTGAACGCACACGCACACAAGTATGCATGTGTGCATGTTCATTTTGTTAATTGTAGGAGTGTGGTACGGTATACCTTTGAGATTAAACTTCTGTTTTTTCATTCTTTACTACATACTTATGTTTAATGTTTTAGAAGGGCTTCAAAAAGCTTATTTTCTGCTTTCATACTACTAAAGCAGGTGTTTGATTTGTTCGACACAAAACACAATGGAATACTTGGTTTCGAGGAGTTTGCCCGTGCACTTTCTGTATTCCATCCAAATGCTCCTATTGATGATAAGATTGAGTGTACGTTGAATGCATTACATGATATTCTAGTAATTGAAAATCATATTCATATTTTGAAGCCCCTAAATTACTGACTTCCCTTTTTATTATAATTTTACTCTACCATTGCAGTTTCTTTTCAATTGTATGATCTCAAGCAACAAGGTTTCATAGAGAGGCAAGAGGTAATGCTTGTTGTTTCATAGTAAGTTATTGAATACCTAACTTCGGCGAGCCTTGAAACCAGAATCAGAAAAACAAGCTTTTGAATGTTTTTCTTCCAGTTCAACAAAATGTGTAGAATTTTCATGATTGTTCTCTTTCACCAGCTAAAGAATAATGAAAAAATTGATTAAACCTATGTTTGGTTAATGTTTATAAGTTTTTTATAAACGGTCAAACGCTTTTTATCCACATGTTTCGTGGAACCCACAAGTACTACTCACTTGTAAACTAATCATTTCTATCTATTTATAATTATAAACCGTTACAAAAAAAGCTCCCAAACAAGCTTTAACTTTCTGTATAATATATGAAATCTTGTTCTAAATCGGATTTTATGAAGAAATTGAATAAGACAAGCTAAAAGAATGCAAACCTTTTCATTTCATTTTCAGAGTAGATTGCTGCCTCCTCTGTAACTTTTCTCCGTCCTTCTCTTCTGTTTTGTTGTTCCCCAATTAATGCCTGCATGATAAAATTATATGTCGGACTCATAGTTAATTCTGTTACTTATCAGAATCCTTCGAGGGAGAGCTCTTTTACATGAATCCATGCGATTTTGCCTATTTGAGGGATCTAATTTTCTTTGAGCATGTTTGGGTGGGATTATAAACTCTCTCTCCTGCTTATAAGTAAGATTAGATTTGCTTATAAGCCAACCCTAACATTCGAGTTACACTTTAGTAACTTCTGTACCATTATTTTTGGGGACAGGTTGATGTTTGACATTTCCCGTAATCATTTTCTGTCTATTGTATAATATATATATATGCCCTGAATCCCTGGTCCATAGAGCTAATTGTATATATCACTGAGAGACTACTGATGCTAATCTTTCTTTATTGTCTTAAATATTTGACCTTGTATTCTTTTCAAGTCTTAAATATTTGACCTTGTCTCTTTGAGATGTTTAATATCTGGTTTCTAAATATGTAGGTGAAGCAAATGGTAGTTGCCACTCTTGCTGAATCTGGTATGAACCTGTCTGATGACGTTATTGAGAGCATAATTGACAAGGTGGTTCATCAATCTAATTTCATAATCTATGTTTTCAATTTCTTTTTTAGCATTCCCTTCCACATGTATTTTTTTGGTTTAGAGAAGGGATTGTAGAGTTCTTTTAAAGTTCAATGTCTTCATAGATTGCAATTCACCCGAGTAAATCCCATCCTAGGCCCCTATGGCGAGAAAGATGAATTGGTAAACTCAATCCCCCAAAAGATGTACGATCCCCCAAGCTTGGCTTCCAAGTAATAACATTTCAAAGATGATAAGTCATCTACGTGTAGAAAATGCAAATGGACCATATCTATGAATGCCATGTTAAGATATCAAAGGTGGCTTTTTTATCAGTCTATATTCCCATTTATATTTTTTAACTACAGAAACTGGGGTATGGAGTTTTTGCATTAAGTTCAAGATCCTTCCCATTCCTTTATGAAGACAAGGATATGATAGAAATATTATTGATGATGTTTACGTCTATATGTCAGACATTTGAAGAAGCTGATACTAAGCATGACGGGAAGATCGATAAAGAAGAATGGAGAAGTTTAGTTTTGAGACATCCATCGCTATTGAAGAATATGACCCTTCAATATCTCAAGTATGTACCAGAGTCAGCATTCACACATTTCTATTTGATATTAGTTGAGAAACGTAGTTTTTTTTTTTGACCGCTCTCGCCTTATAATTGGTTGAATAATGTTTTGAAGCATCTGAATTGCTTAAATCTGACTGCATTCGTCAATCTGCCCCCCTTACCCCACGATAAGAGAGAAAAATTGCTGTATTCTGATATTGTATATAAATTATTGCAAGCAACTCCGAAAATATATTTGTTATGTGCATTGAATAGCATCTTTAAATCAAAAACAGAAAGTATATTTGCACATCACTCATTTTCTGCACCTGAAACACGAGTGGTGGTGGGAAAATTTTAGACTACAAATATGAGCTCTAACGCTACTGAATCTTGTATCAGTCACTGTTATAGTCTCGACAGTCACATACTTAATGTTCTGCACTTTGATAGATTTGGTTTATTATCTGCTGCTCCTTATTTGAAACAGGGATATCACCACTACATTCCCGAGCTTTGTTTTTCACTCGAGAGTTGAGGATACCTAGTTCCCAGCTGTGTTTAAATTTGTTGTTGTTTTATATAAGGTTAGCTTTGTTTTATAATTGTTATGTTATCCAAAAACGCTGTCATCTTGTGTTGTTGTCAGTCGTATAGATTTACATTGCTAAACTTTTACTGTTTTTGGAATGTTATTAATACTTTGTGTTGTGTTATTCGTTATTTAAGTACTTTTTTGTTCAATGGAAGTTGTCTATGCTGCTATGAGCTTTGTAGTGTACTTGCTATTATACTTCTGCTGTTAGAAAACTCGAAACTGTAACAATAATCAGTTGATGAAATTATTCCTCACCACTCACCAGCGGAGGCCCTTTATCCAACTCTTTAAGAATGTAATTTTTTGTCCATTTTAGCCATAATTTAAGTGGGTTTTCAAAAGGAAATATGGGGATTAACTGCTAATTTGATTAACCAAAGGTGTTAAAGCCATTAGCCCATGCCAAAACTTTGCATGCTAATTTTATTGTGGACACATCAAGTTCAGTACAACAAACATTATCACTTGCAAGATCTCGCTTTCATTTCGTAGAGTGGATCAAACATGTGTTCAGCTTGATTGAGGGTTCGTTTCAGTCAGTTGATCATTTCCAAGAATGATTTGGTGACATGCCTTGTTGCACTCAGACGTCGAGCTGGTCAGCCAGATCTAATCCTATGAAAACAGTTGATCGAACTATTATGACTGGCTTCTGGAAGGACGCGATCAACTATTGGGCCATGGGACAATTTAAGAGGACGAGGAAAGTTTTCCATTCAAAGGATTTACCCAATTCGAGTATGTTATGTCTCATTGTGAAATTCCTACACCGAATTTGGGAAAATCAACCGAATCACCATTTATTAGTGTCGGAGCTTCCTCAACTATGTCGCCGCTATCTTGCAACATTTTGCGTTCAAGGCAAGTCTGTCGGCTCCGAATTCTGGGATTGTAATTGCAATTGCCAAAATGTACAGAATTCTATGCTAGCCACTTCATTTATATTTATTAGTGGGGAGACGGGACAAGATCGAGGTAGAATTCAAATTTAACATACTGGCATGTTTATTATTCCAAATCTAAGCCTGTTTGGTTAGAATTAAAATTAGATTTTCAATTAATTTCAACAAAATTTAAGCGAGAAACAAGCAAATTATATATTAACTGTAACGGAACAAGGTTGCAAAATAGTAAACATTCAACGAAGGAACTAACACGTCAGGAAAAGCATTCAAAAACGGATAACATAATATCGTCCCATCTAAAATTAATAACTTGAATAATCAAAATGTTAAAAGACACGAGCTTAATCGACCTCTTCCATCTTGGAACCCTCAGCATCAGCTTCCTCCAACGCTGGCATGTCAACATCAGCATCAGCCTCACCAGCATCCTCATCAATGCTCAAACCCAATTTGAGCATTCTGTGAATCCTGTTGCCAAAGGTGTTGGGCTCCTCAAGACTGAACCCGGAAGTAAGCAGAGAAGTCTCAAACAGCAACAAAACCAAATCCTTCACAGACTTGTCATTCTTGTCAGCATCAGCCCTCTTCCTAAGCTCTTCCATGATGGAGTTCTCAGGGTTGATTTCCATGGTCTTCTTGCTCGACATGTAACCCGACATGCTTGAGTCCCTCAGAGCCTGTGCCTTCATAATTCTTTCCATGTTAGCTGTCCACCCATATTCTCCAGTCACCAAACAGCAAGGTGAGTCAACAACACGGTCAGATACGACAACCTTCTCAACTTTGTCCCCTAGAACATCCTTAATCACCTTACAAAGACCCTCGAACTTCTGCTTCAATTCTTCCGTCCTTTTCTTCTCATCCTCGCTCTCATCTAGCTTGAGACCTTCCTTGGTCGCAGAAACGAGCTTCTTGCCCTCAAATTCCTTCAACTGACCAACAGCATACTCATCGATAGCATCAACCATGTAGAGGACTTCATAGCCCTTCTTCTTCAGCTTCTCAAGGAAGGGAGAATTCTCAACGGCTTTCTTGCTCTCACCAGTGATGTAGTAGATGTCGTTCTGCCCTTCTTTCATCCTGGTCACATAATCCTTCAAGCTGGTCAGCTCATCGACACTCTTGGTGGAGTGATATCTGAGCAATTCAGCAATCTTAGTCTTGTTCTGGGAATCCTCATGTATACCCAGCTTGAGGTTCTTGGAGAAAGCCTCGTAGAACTTGTTGTAGTCTTCTTTGTTCTCTGCAATCTCAAAGAAGAGCTCAATGCACTTCTTGACCAAATTCTTGCGGATGACCTTCAAAATCTTGTTCTGTTGCAACGTCTCGCGGGAGATGTTGAGAGGCAAGTCCTCAGAGTCCACAATACCCTTCACGAAGCTCAAATACTCCGGGATCAACTCCTCACAGTTATCCATGATAAAGACTCGTCGCACATAAAGCTTAATGTTGTTGGGCTTTTTCTTGGTGTCAAAGAGATCAAATGGTGCTCTCTTAGGAACAAAAAGAACCGCCTTGAACTCAAGCTGACCCTCAACTGAAAAGTGCTTCACAGCCAAGTGCTCCTCCCAGTCGTTGGTGAGGCTCTTATAGAAAGCAGAATATTCCTCCTTCGTGATCTCCTCAGGTTTCCTCATCCAGATGGGTTTCTGCTTGTTCACCAAATTCCACTCATGAGACACTTCTTTGATTGTCTTCTTTTTCTTTTCAGCCTTCTCCTTCTCTTCATCAACTTCCTCGACCTTTCCTTCCTCATCTTTCTTGTCTTCCTCGTCCTCATCATCAGAGATTTCCTTCTCTGTGGTCTTCTCAACCCAAAGGGAGATTGGGTAGCTAATGAACTCAGAGTGCTTCTTGATCAAATCTTTCAACCTGCGCTCCTCAAGGTATTCAAGCTGGTCTTCTTTGAGAAAGAGAGTAATCTTGGTGCCCCTGCCAAGGCTCTCACCAGCAGTGTCTCTAGTAATGGTGAATGAACCGCCTGCTTGGGACTCCCACACATACTGCTCATCATCATTGTGCTTTGTGGTGACCACATCCTTCTTAGTAACCAGGTACGCTGAATAGAAACCGACACCAAACTGCCCAATCATACTGACATCAGCGCCAGCAGCAAGGGCTTCCATAAATTCCTTGGTTCCAGACCTTGCAATGGTACCAAGATTGTTCACCAAATCTGAAATTCCCAACGAAACCAATTAGATGGCCCTGTAGCATAAAAATAATGAAACGACATGAAACATACTTCAACTAGAGCTATACTTACCAGCCTTGGTCATTCCAATACCACTATCAATGATGGACAGTGAATTATTGGTCTTGTCAGGGATAATGTGAATGAAAAGCTCTGGTTGAGCATCAAGCTTACTCTTGTCAGTCAAACTTTCAAAACGTATTTTGTCAAGAGCCTAGAAGCAACATCCAAAAATCAGAGAGACGGAAATAGAATTCCAAACTTAATAACCATCTTTCCAGATGTGACAAACATGAATCCAATTCAGGATAACAAAAACCGCTGTAATCAAATATTTATATAATATAAAATTTACACATCAGGCAATTTTTTTCCACAAAAGTTCATTCTATACATCGGTACACTCTTTTATCAATATCAATGAATGTAGTTAATTATATTGTTAATATTGTTAGGTCAAAGTGACGAGAGGAATAAACCCAATCAAATGGTTTCGCTTGTTACTGACTGACTTCATAGTCAAAACTATGCAGCAATTTAAATTTACAAGTGGCAAAAGTTGAATAACACACCATGCAATTAATGCAAATTGATTTTGATCCATGTGATGCATTAATTTCTGGAAGAGACTAGTAAAGCAGAAGATTCACACAACAGAACATAATGTCACTTTATATAGTTTATACTTCTGTACCTATTTTTTTACAAGTCATCCAAATAGAAATCCAAATCCTATTTCAGGCTATTTTGGGGAAATAAGCTAAATTCTCAAATGATACACAAACAGCACAAATATTAAGCAACATTAGACTATACATTCGCATATAATAATCCGAATAAAGCATACAAGGGTGTCATGCGTAACCTAATCCGACACGCAAAATATTTTCAAACAAAAAGTCCAAAATGAAAAAAAAATAAAAAATTCTACAAGTAACTAAAGAAGGAAAAGCAAAAATCAATCAATCTCCATCACCCGATTAAGATTAGTAACAGAAATACATCATTCAAACCTGAAAATCAAACATAAATTGAGAACATAGAACAGAAAACAGAAAATTAAAACAGATCTACCAAATTAAAACAGGATAACAGCAGAAAAGAATAGAAGTTTTACATCAGAAGAGTTGCTGATGAGCTCGCGGAGAAAGATCTCCTTGTTGCTGTAGAAGGTATTGATGATCAGACTCAACAATTGGTTGATCTCAGCCTGGAAAGCAAACGTCTCTTGCTCAGCCATTGCAACTCTCTACTTTGTCTCTCTAAGATAAGATTTGATACAGAAAATGACAGACGCTGAAACCTGGGCTTATAGAGAATTAGAGATCCAGAAGAGGAGGTCGGAGATGGACACTGTGATATGTTAGACGGTTTATATAGGTCATTTCTCTAGGGTTTCTAGATCCTTCTATTGGAACTATTTTTTCCCTTTTTTTACGTAATAGATAAAAATTAGAATCCAGGTCCACCACGCGCTTTTGCGCTTTGATTGAATTTTCTCTTCTGCGAGTGAATAACTGGTGTTGAAACCATCTTCCATTCATTTACATTGGGGAAAATTGCAGCAACGGTACCTCATATTTTCAATATTTTCAAACTTTATTTTAACTTTTATTTTGTGTCATGAAGGTCCCCTAACCTTTCATAAATATACAATTAGAGTCCAAATGGATATAAAACATTCATTTGACCTTTAGTTGACAAAAAAAAGTGAATTTTAACCAATTTTGACTAAATTGAAAGGGGGTATAATGGTAAATTTAAAATTACCATATTAAATAAATAAACAAAAAAATAAATGAATATAATGTAATACTTGAAACCAGATGTAGATTGAAGGGGTGCATGGCCCCAGACATCAGTGTGAACAAGTTCAAGAGGTGATGATGAGTGTGAGGTTGAAAGTTTAAAAGGTAGAGAGTGTGCTTTGCCAAGTTGACAGGCATCACAAAAATGATTAACTTCATTAACTTCAAGTTTTTCATTACAGAGTTGAAGGACTTGCGGCATTATAGATTTTGAGGGATGTCCAAGTCTTATGTGCCACAATTCTAAAATAGACTTATACTTTGTGGCATCTTTGGATTGAGCAACAAAAACAGAAAGTCTAGATTTAATTGAGTGAACAGACTTTGAGACAGGAAGCTGGTCAGGTAGCTCAATCTGATACAGTCCATCTTTAATTCTCTCTTCCAGCAGCACCTCATTGGTCTCCTTGTCCTTAACAACACAAGAGTCAAAATGAAATTCCATGAATACTCTATTATCAGAAGTTAACTGTGAAACACTTAGCAGACTTTTCTTGATTGAGGGAACTAACAAAACATTGTTAAGTACTAGTGACTTGTTATTTCGTGTATTGAGGTGATTTGTGCCAATATGAGAGATATGAAGTCTATTACCATTGCCAACAGCAAGTTTTTGCTTACCACCATACTCAAGTGCTTCAATCAGATTTTTTTTATCAGTTGTGACATGATTGCTAGCACCTGAGTCTGCAAACCAAGTTGGATCAGTCACAATTCTGGAGGAAGCTATAAGAGCAGCTGGTTCTGAGGAGTTCTGATAGTGAGTTTCAGGTTTGGCACCCATATATCTTCCATCAAACCGGTTGAAACACTTAGCTGTTGTGTGATTGTTCAAACCACAGATCTGGCATGCATTTTTGTTAGCAAATGGTCTACCTCCTCAACCTCTACTTCTTCCTTCTCTATAGCTATTGTTTCTACCAGCATAGTTTGGCCTTCTTCCTCTGTTAATATTTGAGCTATGGATGAAATTTGCTGAGGCTTCACTTAAGTTGACTGAGGCTAAACCATTTTTTAGAGTGTTGAGGTGCTCAATTCTGCTTTCATAAGTCATGAGCACTGACTGTAATTCATGCCAAGATATGGATTCCCTGCTATTTATTTGCACCACTATAGGAGTATATTATTCATCTAAACCGGCAAGCACTTGAGTAACAAGATCAGCATGAGGAATGACTTTACCAGCAATTTCAAGATCGTCTGCAAGTTGTTTAATAGTGTTGAGGTACTGATCAACACGCATTGCTCCCTTCCCAGTTCACTGACAAGGAAGGTGACCCTTGATCGATTCATGGCTCCAAAACTTTCTTGGACAGCATTCCAGAGTTCTGAAGACTTAGATGATCCCATGACTCTCATTGCAATTTCTGGTGTCATTGAGGAGCACAACCAACCCATCAATAGTTGATTTGTTGACATCCAAGTTCCATACTCAGGATTCGGGGCCATTTTGACTGAGACCCCAGTTGAGCCAGTGGTTTGTGTAGCTAGGAACTCAGCTGGGCAGCTTCTGGTTCTAGTGATAAAACCTTCCAGGTTGTGACCTTTGATGATTGGCATCACCATATTTTTCCATAATAGAAAATTGTTTCTGTCGAGTCTTACTGGTGGAACTTGAGTAAGGCTGATTCCAAGAGTTTGCATCTGATTTCCTCCCACTATTGAAGGCATCAGATTACTGGTAGTTGGTAGTGCTGATTGTGTGTTATCAATGGATCCGGTGTTAGCCATAGTTGGCTCTGATACCAAGTTGAAATTCAGAGAAAAAGAAGCTAACTGGTAATTGAATAAAGAGGATTAAAAGTGAAAGCTTAATTAAAATATTTTACAAAATTACAACTGGTAATATATACACGGATTGCTGGAGTAGGGAGCAAGTAATTCATTGTAATTACACGTGAAGAATCAATTATAGTTACAACAAGAAATGTGGTCCCAAACTATATAAGTATAACTGCACATGTGCTTAATCCGGTGAGTAAGTAAAAACCGGTAAGTGTTGGCTAAATACGGTAACTTCAGCCAAAATCGGTAAGTGTGTTGATATACGGTAAGTGTTGGTAAATACGGTAACTTGCTATTTAATCCGGTAACTTTAACACAGACATTGCCAAAATTTACTACAAATTGTGCTATGTGGTGCTTTTAAATCAGTCAATTAACTGTTTAGCTAATACACTTTACAATATGGATGTTTTGCCAGGATTCATTTTATCTGACTTTGACACCAGAGGAGCTTAAAAGAGTTCACAAATACAACTTTGACCATCCAGGTGGGTTTTGTCTTAAATTTCTTTCTTCTTTTCGTTTTCTCAGTGATATCGAGTCATAGTCAAGTATTATATTTATTCATTGTGACATGTATTTATTCGTTATAGATCATCAGAATAGTTCTCTCTCTCTCTTTTCCATAATTTTGTCCTTCTAGAAGATTATCCCATCCTGCTTTTACTTAAAATTCTAATTCAAGTCTATGTTTTCTTTCCCTCTTCCTCTCATCTTTTTTCATATTTAGTTCACTCGACCTTTGTCCTTCTCGTCTGAGATTTGTCCTTCTGAGTTATTTTCAATTTTTTACTTTTGGTGTATAAATAAATTCTTATATGCATTGTTAACTTCATGATTATTATCAATAAACATGCAACTACACCTGTGCAAATTGTGCATACAAACATCAACTTGTTAACATGTAACAAAAACCATTTATTTTTTATGTCGTTTAAAGTTATAACTTATGAAGTGAAAAACTATTCAATCTTTCAGCGATGAGAGCGTGCAGAATGCCTTGAGAGCATGTATCAAGATCACTAAAATCCTCATTCGCAGAGAAGGTGACAACGGTTAGCAGGTTATCGAGCACTACATATCCTCTTTAGTGCATCTTGTGTACGTTTTTGTACCTCTCATGTATTTCCATTCTTCTCTACTGCTTTGGATTTCTTGCGGCTGATTTATGAAAAGCTACTAAATGACATCTCGATCTCAGATAGACATGTCTTGCTATTGGATCCTATTTTGGGCACAGGTTAGTCTATTACATTTAGTTGAAAGTTTGTTTCAGTACAACCGTTTATCTATTCATGTATAAACAAACATGTCTACTTATCAAGTTTGTGATGAATTACATTCCTCGTTTTCTTTTGGCTCTTGTGTTCTTCAATTCTGTCAGTTTCTACCTCCTCCTGTAATGAGATTCACTTATACTATTTTTTGTGCATTCATGCCCTCATTGTAAATCGATCTTTAGAGAATTCGGCTGTACAAGCTATTTCTTTACTTATAAAGAAGGGCGTACACGGGGCCAACATCACATTCCTCAATCTCATCTCTTTAAGGTTAATGGCTTTAATGCAGTCTTTTTCTCTGTGTAGATTTCGCATAAATAATCAAATTTTATGGTCCATTTTTTTTAAATTATTAATTCGGGCACCTCAAGGAGTACATGTAGTCTGCAAACGTTTTCCTAGAATAAAGATTGTGACATCTGAGATTGAAATCGGGTTGAATGAAGAGTACTGTGTTATCCCTGGCATAGGTGAATTTGGTGACCGATACTTTGGCATAGAGAAGGATTGAACAACCAATACTGCATGCCCCCACGGTTATGCGAGAGATGAAGACTCCAACTAAATCACTTCCCAATAATTACGTACAAAAAAGAACTGAGTAACACGATTTTGGAACAATTTTTACTATACTATTTCTGCTGGGAATATCATTCTTGTTTGTTTGAGACTTAAAGAACAATGCATATGGATAGGATATCATGGGCTTCTACAGAACTATTTTTCATAATCCACTCAATAAATTATAAGTGAAAAATTGAGCTCACTTAGTAAAGGCTTAAAATTTTCCTGTTTGAAAAGTGTGAGAAGCAGCAATTACTAGTTTGGATTAGAATTTAGAGGACAATAGGTATGTAGTGTATTGTCATTTGCCATTTGGCAGTGATTACGCCCAAAGAATAACG
>CAIGRT010159928.1:0-17135 GCA_903798405.1 Fraxinus platypoda
GAGTGAGAATTGAACCTTACTCGAGAAACTTCACGGCGCCACTGAGAGAGAAAAGTGAGAGACAAAAATGAATTGGAAGATATTTCTTAGACAAGATATGTAGAAGATATTTATAATTAGCTCATGTCATATAGAACAATTGGCTCATCCAAACCCGTCGGGTGATGTTGAAGAAATATTTGTTCTAAACTTTACAGTACACATCAATTTCTACTCTTTTTACAACCTGCTAATAAAATAACAAACAACATCGACTTACATAAAAATAAAATGAAATCTTGTCAAATTTTCATTTCCAAGTTGTTATCTTCAATATAGAGTAAACGCTCGGACAATTTACAAGGCAACTTTGATCATCCAAGTTTTCGTTTCCTTTAAAAATTGACTACTTATGGGTTTTCGCAATTTTGAGTCAATTTTCCTTTAAAAATTAATTAATTAGTTTTATAGAAATGACAACAAATGTAAACACTATGATCTCCGTACACATTAAAATTTAGAAGGTTCTAATCTCGTTGTGGGTTGCGTAGCTACTATTGTTACGTAGTTCTCATCACTAAGTTTTACATTTACGACACAAAAGAAACACAAAAACTGCGAAACTCACCATATTAGCTTGTCATTCCATGGTGCACGAGATGAATTTTTTGTTGAAGCTGATCATAACTCGGAGGGGAACCGGCTCAAATGACATGTAATGAGGTCTAGTAATCAAGTTATTGGCTTCTTGGGAGAAATTTCGAATCACATGATGCGAAACTCATAAGAAATGTACTTGCATCCCCCAGTGCTTAATTAAATTTGAGGGTTATTAAAATCAATTCTTCCATAAGAGTAATGTGTACCTGAAAAGTCCTCAAGTACAGGCTTTCTAACAACTCCATTGAATGCCAACACTTGGACAGGAAAGCACATATTATTTTATTTCTTTGATGAGCCCGGCCTCAGTCTCGAACACAAGTCCGTGTCTAGTTTCATGGAAAGATTGAGCTGAGATAAGAAGAGCTGGGGAAGAACAATGGGAAAGAGATCGTGGCCCCATTTTGCAACGATGGTTGACCGCCAGTCAAAAATGTGTCGATCTTATAAGTTGCTTAAGCCAAGAAGTACTCAATTTTGACTCTTTAGAAATGTGATAAGCATACAAGAAATATAGCTAGCTATAAGAAACAAAACGTTGGTCTATTATTAGGGCTTGTCTGGTGTTGCTTTTCAACAGGTTGAGAATTGATTTATTGACCGTTGTGCACAAGGTTCCAAAAATCATGTGTCAAATTTTGCTGCTGGTGGGGCCCCTTCCAACGGTTGGAATTCCACTTAAAATTGGATTTTAATTGCAAACAGACACCCTCTTAGACTGTATTTCATACATGTTTGACGCATTGGTCTTTAGTTTCTATGTCATTCTCATTGTTATAATGTGAAACGAAAGTGTTAATGATAAACGTGACGATCAATGTGATTACAAGGAAAAAATATGCCATTGGATCACAACTTTATCGCTAACTCACTTCGATGATGTTGGTAGTGTTAATGTTGCTTATAATGCTTCAAAATGATTTCACTGCAAAGTAATTGATCTTCGTCGTTGTGACTAGTGACGAATGTATGACTTGAATTCAATAGATTTAATTAAACAAAAAGTGTCAAAAATTCTGTAACAAGAACATTTAATTTATATAACCTCTTACTATATGATACATTAAATAATCTGAATAAAAAATTTAAGTAATAAAAATAATTGGTATTAATTTGTAACTGTTTTAGTGCTATTTATAAAAATTTCCCAGAGAATCACCTCATATATGGACCGACCCGGCCCAATATCACTGTTTCCCATCCGCTCAGGGCCCTACACGGCCCGACCAAGTTACAATTTGAATCCCCAGCCATTATTATTAGTCGTTGTCTCTACAGATAATACATCAGACTGACATTTTACATTTTCTACTACTAGTTTCTGATTCTACTTCAAAAAAATGCAAATATTATCAAGAATATCTGGATCTGAACTTCTCATTATTGGATGAATACGCCTATGTTTATAGCAGATCTTTCAATTGATTAATGCCGGGGTTAATTACAGTGAGTGAAGAGGAGTTTCTGAGATGGGTTCTAGCAGTGGCAAACAAAATGCACCTGACCCGTCAGCAACCAATAATTCTGCAATATCATCGTTCTCTTCAGCTGTTGTTCGAAGGAGTCATCGATCTTGTAGAAGTAGAGTGTTCCAAGCTTCTTGTCTCCGATCTCACCATTCTGAAATCAATGAAACCCAGGTAACTTTATCTGGTTTACGGATTTTTTTTAAAAGCGTATTGTGGATGTAAATTTTGTATTTCAATTTAGTGGGTTCATGATTTTGATGTTAAATTTTGAATGAAGTTAGCTGATTACTATGTTATATTTAATTTTTGTTTAATTCTTGAGCATTTGTATATGGTTTTAATGCTGCATTTCTGAAAACGAGTAGTTAGCGAGTGATCTGATATAGACACGAATAGCACGCATTAACCTGTTGTACGGTATACATTTGTGATTATACTTTTGGTAGCTTATACTCGGTTTGCCTGTTATATCCTTGCTATTTTAATGGTAATTGCATTGTGCGTGGGCACTGGTGATTCGTATTGGTTGCAACAGTATATGGCTATTTTGCTCTGGTTATATTTTGAAATATGAAAAAATGGTGATTTATTTCTGTAAGGAGTTCAAAATTAAAAGCCACCGTCTTGGAGCTGTTGAGGAGGTTGGACGCCTTTTATATCATCAACAACTTTGGATCATGTGGATTGGAATGCCACTTTGAGCGTTTTGTTTTCATCAAAGGTGCTTCAGTTTTCTTTAAGTAGCGTAGCGTCCTATTAATACTGGTTGGTTCTTTAGGTGTCTGCTTGTCAGAATGGAGAAAGCCGTAAGAATGTTCATTCTGTAAGTGAGATTAAATCGGACTCAAATGAAGTTCCAGCTGAATGTTACCACAGTGATAAAGTTGAGTCGGCTGAGGAAATGAACTATGTGACCTCCAATGTTGAGCTCAATGACTGGGCTGAAACAAGCTTCTCTCATACTGTGTCTCGTGAAGGTAGTTCTTCTCAAGCTTTCACCTCTCGATTACTGAACCCTACAAGCCGATTCCTTTCTCGCTGCAGTTTCTATCCTGGTAATCTGAGCTTCCGGCTAAGCAGATCAAGCAGTTTAGGCTCCTCCAGAGCTTATCCTGCATCTTCAACAAGGTTCACAATTTCAAATGATGGAGACCACTCAAGTCCCGTTGGTAGAATGGTGAATAGAAATGAGAGGTCAAAAGGGTGTGACTTCTTACCAGCTTGCTTCAGCAATCGACCTCCTGCATTGCGGCATGAAGATTTACCAACTAGTAACTTACAATTCAGTCCTCCAACTACTAATTTCTCTGATAATTTGCAAGATACTCAACATATTAGAGCTAGTCACAATGCGTTGATAAATAGAGATGATACACAAACTGAGTGTACTCCGAGTTTTTTCTCTCCTGCAAATGCTTCTAACATTGAGGGGACTGGAATAAGACATGTTGATAGTCGGATTGCAGCTCGAGAACCTATAGAGAGGAATGTTCGGTTTAGTAGAACACTAAGTGTTGGTAGACTTCGTGACAGAGTTCTTCGTCGATCATCAGTTCCTGATATGGGTTTATATACTTTACAGCAAGACAGGGGAGTAAGACATGCTAGTCAAGTTACTGAGAGACTGGATTTAGGTCATGAATCAGGACTAGCAGTGTCTGAAGAAAATGTCTTTGCAGCCTCAAACTCATCCAGTCATGCACTGTCCAGTATGTCTAGCTCTTCTTATAGAAGTCAAAATGATGAATTTGAAACTTCACGAGCAAGAGAGACGAGATATCACGATCTCCTGGAGCATAGATCAAATTTCCTCGAGCGCAGAAGAAGAATAAGATCTCAGGTCTGTTTCTACCATAACTATAAATTTATACTTTACATGCAGTGCATATGTCAAAACATAGTGAATACCCTTGATGAGAATATGCAAAACTGTGGACTATTTCTTCTTTGTGTTCACACTAACATATACAATCAGTTGAAGTGTTGCATACTCAACTCACTGTCTTATCCCATACTTATCTGAGTCCGACTAATGATGTATCAAACAAAATTTATTTCTCCAATGCTTGGCATAATTCTACCCAAAACTACAATGAATATTCATAGGTTGTCTTATCCGGGGTCCTCACATTGTAGAGTTGAACAATTCAAGGGATGCTTTCCCCTTAAATGTGTACAAAATTCTCATTATGATTCCTCCGGATTGCATTATGAGCTCGTGCTGAACCTCTATGAATTATTAGTAATTGTGATTGACTGTTTTTGGAAAACAAGTCCATTAGGGCCAGAGAGATTTGTTTCGGTTTGGCTTCTCAACCTATTTAACTGGAGACTAGTAATGACGAGAATAAAATTATAACCCATATACAACATTTAGTGTCTGAAACCAACCTGGAAATATTTAAGAATAATACTCCAGGTCTGGCCTATGCTTGATGTACAGTCGTAACAAGTCATTGTAATGCTTGGTAATATAGTTTTTATGAGATGCAGTTGGCACCTCCCTCTGGTAACACATAAAAGTGGAAGAGCCCTAGTAGAGCTTGTCAACTATTGATGATCAGTGTCTTAATTATTTGTATGTCCTCTTATGTCGTGTTAGTATTTATCTTGATTGTTTGTGTGCCCTCTTATTGTGTTAAGAGTGTTTTTATTTATCTATGTCCAAGGGCAACTTTGTGCTAATCATCAGAAACTAAGCTCATTGTTAGATTTAAGCGACACATCCCCCATGCTGTGCTGCCCAAGGCACACATGGTGACACGGCACGATATATAGAATAGAAGGATATAGGCAGAAGAGCGGATGTAAAGAATGGAGGAGGAAATTCAATATATCTCCATGATAGTCTGTTGTGAAAACAAGGAAAGCTCAAACAGTAGAATAGAAATTTCTAATTTAAAACTAGTAACACTAGAATGAAAGTAAAGAAAATCAATAAAAAATTATAATCTATTTCTCATTTCTATGGCCTAAAAAAATGCTTGTCTAGTTTATGTATATCTTCCCAGAATATCCATTAGGATCTCCATCACATTGTCTTCCACGCTACATTCATCCTAGCTTTGACTTGCACACATTTCTGGCACAGCCCCCAGCTTACTGACACAGATGGTTGCTTTGGTTAATGGTGCCAAAATGTTCCCTTCTATGATTAGGATAGGCCTATCCACAAGCTCATAAACTATGCAAGGGACACTTGCAAGGACCTATCTACACCTCATAAACTCGATCATAGGCGAATGCACCAAATAACTTCAAAAATTCTAGTTCTTCATAGTAATATGACAGCTTCACGTGTTTGGAAAAAAACGATATACCATCTTGGACATTATCTTCACTCGACCCATTAATCTGGTTGCGACACCTTAGGTACGTGCTCTTCAGCGACTGGGAAGCCGTTTCGAGAATTTCTCTGGCCATGGGAGGTCTTGCATCTTATCTGGCCAACATAGAACAGGTTGTTGCACTTGCCGGATTACGAGTCGAGATGCTAATCCAAATGATGACAATAATGCTAGGGCTAGCATATCAAGAATTGTTATGTTAGCTGAAGCATTGTTTGAGGTAAAGTTACCCATCTTTGTTTCCATTTGGAACCTAATTTTTATATTGCTATATATTTTGTATTCATTTTATAGGTTCTGGATGAAATTCACCAGCAATCTGTAGTCTTATCGTCTCGACCTTCTGTGTCTTCCATTGGATCTGTTCCTGCACCAATTGAAGTTGTGGAATCCCTGCCTTTGAAGCTATTCAGTAAATCGAAAAAACATTTAAGTGGAGAAGCTGCACAGTGAGTAAATAAATATGTTTAAATTTGCCTTCTGTTTTTGCTATAACGGTTGATATTGGTGCTGTACCTTTTCATTTCAATAACCAGATTCACTTTCATTTCACCTTTGAAAATTTATTTTCTTGTGGCATCTTACATAGGAGCATATAAGTCAGTAATATTATGCCAAGTCACCTTGTCTTGGTTGGTTAAGGATTGTTATTTCCACAACCAAGGTCAAGGATTTAGGGATTGGTACCATTCCTCTCCTCCACTCCCCACTAAAAAAAAGTCATTAATATTATTCGACTTTATTGTCAATATTTGATTAGCAAAATAATGTAGCAGTAAGTTGTTTTATCCTTGTCTTGCATCAAAGAGATTGATATCACACCTTCGGTTATATAATCTTATTCATGTTTGTTTACCTTAGCCTTTGTTTTTTTTAACAGATGTTACATATGCCTTGTTGAGTACGAGGAAGAAGATACTGTGCGGAAACTTCCATGCCACCATGAATTTCATAGAACGTGTATTGATAAATGGCTCAAGGAAATTCACAGGTACCTTTCTGACTTCATTTTTCCAAAATAAAGCTTAGTTTTTACATTATTGATGTCAAGAGGGTCAACTTAATTTTCCATAAGAATGAAGGAAAAACTGTATTAAGCTAATTGTTATATTTCAGGGTATGCCCACTGTGTAGACGGGATATATGCAGACCTAATCCATTAATCAATGGAGTCAACGCCTCCTTATAGCAGTCTTGACATGTTTGCTAAGGTGGACTGCACCACACTGTATTAAAGAATAGAAAGAAAGTAATTTGTGCCGAACATGCTATCTATTTTTTGCGACCAACAGCATTCTTGGCAAGTAAAATGGTCCTATCATAGATACTATGAAACCAATGCAAGTAGGTACAATGTCTTCGAGAATTTCAGTTCTGTTGTTGGTTTGATGTTGGCTTCTGTTATATATCTAATATCTCAGTTACAATGAACCCGATGCTACACTCGTCAATGGGTTCCAGGCTTTTCTTTTTGAGTAAGATAATCAATAGAAGGGTGGGTATTTTTACTCGGAACTACTTGATACGAACCAGTCGATTTGGTCCACTTCCAGTTGAAAACTGGTTCGGTCAAGTTTTTAGAATTGAGAATGTTCGATTTCTATTCCAATTCCCCACTATAGCTACAGAACCAAATTTTGATTCGGGGCCAACAATGTCATTGTTTATTGAATTTTCACAACCAAGTCAGCAACACACTAGCCTCAACCTCATTTAGAAAGCATGGAGTACTTAAATATGGGTTCTCTTGTTCCAATTTTGACTTCGTAAGTCTTCGTCCTTCATTGGGGCAAGTGGTATTTTTCTTTCAATTCCAACATAGCTGATTGAAACCTGATGAATGCTTCGCTCTCCAACGGGGAGAGGAAAATTTTGAATGGAAAATTACGGGATCGTTTATTTGATGATTAGCTTCTTTTGCTATTGTTGGATAAGTTAATTAAGAAGACAAGATCGTCTATTTGAATTAAGTTTAGCTGCTGCTTTTTTCAATTTATGGAAGGTCCTCGTAAGCTTAGGAAATAAACCATTTTTTTTCTTAGAAAATAAAATATAGAAGTCCTAAATACAAGGAATCTAGTAGGAGGTGTGTTTCCATAATTCTTCAAAATATATAAATAAACAGTGACGATTGTATGTTGCCTTTGCTAGCAACTACTGTTGGGATTTTCGACGCCTACTACTATTGTTGTTAACCTTTTGTAATGACTAATGCTATATAACATCAATGGCGATAAGTGCTAAGCTATGTAAGATAAATATGCATTCCAACTTCATTGAACAATATGACACTAACCCACTGATGCTTAACACCATGAGAGCTGAATAGCATTGATTTTTGGCTACACGCTGTCAGGCTCATCATTGCTTGCAATTTGCTTGTCTTCGGCTACAGGCAAGTGGTGGAACCAAAAATGTCGTACTGGGGTGGAAAAATTTTGAATGAGCAAAATATGCATGTACTATGTATATATTAAAAAAATTAAAATTTCTACATAAAGAAAATTCATAATGCTGCGGGGACTGTCTCCACCCCTGCCACTACTACAGGCACCGCACATGATCTGGCTCATCATGGCTTGCATGCATTCGGCTGCATGCCATTTGTGTGCATGTTGGTTGACAGCTAGGTGTGAATTATGAGCCACTAATGTATCAAATTATTATATATGACTTGACAGTTGATACCATTGTTCATGTTTTATTTCATCATTGGACAAGTTGATCACCCTTCATGATCACAGTACGCTGCCAGGCTAGCCAAGACAAATTTGAATTCAGTAAAATAGATCAGACAGGGCCACTTGTGCCAAATTGGATCAGTCATGATGACACAGGAGCAAAACAAACTGCCAAAAAACAATTGAAGATTAAGAAAATAAGGGGGCAAAGAAGATGAGAATTGAGGGCAAAGAGAAAATCAGTTTTATTCATATAATTCAAGAAGAATATTACAATGAATAAGAGTAACTAATATAAAATTAAAGAATTTCTAATAATATAGAACTTTATCAAAATACTAAAACCAATCAAATCTAACTAAAAGAGTTTATAGGTGATTTCGGATTGCTCATAAAAGAGAAGTGGTACCTAATAGCATGCTAAAAACCACGTTGCTTATAAAAGATCTTATCATCTACAAACGATGTTGCTTATCGTTGCCTCGAGAATTTTGTGTTAATAGCATGCACAAGGTGAGACACTGCCATAGGTTCATAGGTGATTTCGGATTGCTCGAAACATCTTGTGAAATAGCTCCCATCTGAGAAGAATGTGAACTGCCAATTGATTTCAATTTTTACTGCCAGTTAACAATTCGGTCCCCAGGTAGGTAACACATTGAAACTCATTGCTCATGGATAAAGGAAACCTGCTCAACTTCAAAAACAACAAAACTAAAGCAAACATATGATAACATATTTGAAATATATTATGGATAGAATTCAAGAGTGAATTTCCAGAATTCTATGTCTCATTTCTTCACAAGTTTGGACAGATTAAACAACAGAGCAAATTGCTTCCATTTGAGGGAAAAAAATAATTGTTTTGGACACAATCGAGTTAGATAGACTCAGAAAAGAAGCAATAAAAACAAATATTACTGCAAGAAGATTACTACAAGCAGCAGCATAATGTAGTTGCTGGATTTGCATCACATACTACTTGACTCAACCAAAAAGATCAATATTTATTCTTACCTTTCCTCCTCCTTTCATTCATTTAATTGCACAAAGAATTTCCAACTTATAGCTCCGAATCAAGACAAATGCTATATAAATGCAATTCTATATTAAGTCGTTAATATACGACTTTTTTCTAAAGCAATCTGCTGACAGACTCCGGTAACTTAGGAAGAGTAAAAAACTTATGACAGCAAAATGCTACGTAAGTGTCAACTTACACGACTAATTATTACCACAGATAAAAATTAATCATATTCAATGGAGGGCTTCATATCAAATTAGACGAAATGTAGAAATGAAGGATATATTTTTTTCTCCACCAAATTAGAACCCAAAAATGCAGGCAAAGTCTTCGAAATTTAGTTAACAAAGGATTTCAAGATTATAAGGAACTTAGAACACACTCAAAGTGAAAAGCTGCAAAATAAAAGTTTCAATTTCTTCGGAATTCAGAAAATGCAATTGAATAATTTGTCTGTAAAAATCAGGTTACAGGCCAAGAGAAAATGTCTCTACAGCTCAATGTCATTTGTTTGATTTTTCCTACACAATACCAAAGTAAAGAAGCATGAATGACTTCACTAATTACATATATGAGACAATATGTAAATAATATATTCTACTACCACAAACAAGGAGAACCTGACATTGACCCAACTTATTGTCTTCCTTTGGCAATCCACAAATTGAAATAGGTGACACAAACAGGACAAGTCATCCCACAACTATCCAATAGTTCCTCAACAAACTATTAACAACAGAAATTTCCTAAATCCACATTAGCTCCGACAAAATTGGGCAAAATGTGTACAAAGCAAGAATCAAAAGGGAGAGATATATAGAACAAGAAAATATGGAATATTAGGATCAGTAACAAATAAGCAATGTTTTCAAGAAAGAAAGAAAGAAAATGCAGACAGCTAATTTCCCCTCTTGTTGTGTCTGGTCAGAAGATGGGACATTTACTGCACAGAGATTGCACAAAAAATATTATAGCCATGGAAGAACACAAGCTGAGAAAACAAACATATTAAAATGTCTAGTATTAGAGAAAATATTTTCTACAATATTTAAAAAACAATAAGTATTTATAAATTATTGAACTTTCCATTAAAATTACAATAACACAGCCAGAGAGAAAGATACACAAATACTCAACCATTAGGAGATTTCTTTATTAATAAGCAGCACTTATGACCAAAGGTGGATGCATTACCTGCACAAATCATGCTTGACATGCATCATTTCATTCAGAAATGCTTGAAGAAATGAAGCAAACTCAAAATGCAAAGTGTCAACCACTTCCATTTATATTGGGAATAAACAACGGCAATATCTATGAAGTTTCTATTACAATTTCTATCCACAAGATAACTCAAATATAAGTGCTCAAATTTATTTTTAACACTCAATATTAGTTAAAATTTTACTAATACATAGAGTGATACTAGATTTGGCAGGAAGAAGGGGAAAGCAGAAATGGAATCAAAAAAGGGAACCACATTTATTTTTTTCTTTCCATGCAATGCAAATCATATTCCTTATTAAAGGACACATGCATGCATCTCACTTAACACTATGCCAAACTTTTTAAAATCAATGAACACATTCAATCAACCTAACTAATTGTTCAAGAAAATAGCAACAGTTACACAAAAATATGAGAGTAACATATATTAACGGCAAAAACGTCCTCTTTCCTTTCTGATACAATTAAATTGAGCAGATAATTACCAAATCACATCTAGCTTAATAAAGATAATCAAGATCCGTAATTAGTTCACTCAGATCCAGCAATATTCCATCACATACAAATAAAAACTAAATCGAAGCCAAATCTATTAAAAAATTCATCTGAATCCAGCTGTTGAGATACAAAATTCACCGCTGTCTCCGATTCAGTTGATGCAAGGCGGGAACCCAATTCTCGCTTAATTATAAACCATATAGTTAAATGAATTAACAGTATGACATACGCATAATTTCAGTACGAGGAATTCGATTCCCGACCTGCACCAAGCGAGTTAGAGACCGCCGCAATACATAAAAAATTTGTATACACATACAAGATCTGAGCTACAGAAACAAGGGCGTAGGTATAGGGGAGGTGATAGCGGGTGGGCCGCCCTACCAAGGAAAGTTTGATTTCGGGTGTATGAAAATGTGAACAGGGTGCGCGATTGTTTATAGGTAGAATAGACGCACAAGATCATGCCACGTGTTGAGTCCGGATGAAAATCCTGAACGATTCAATACCAGGTCATAGATTTCAAGATAATTACGGTTGGTGCCATTTGAATGGATAAAGTGGCTTCAACTGGATTCTTAAATCATAGACGTGTGTAGCGGTGGCAACGAGCCGAGCCGGGGAAAAAAAGTTCGGGCTGAGCCCTAGCTTTTTTCGGCCCGAGCCGAGTCGGGCCGACCCGGTCAAAAAAATGAGGCTCGGCCCGAGCCTTAGCGAGCCGAGCCGGCTCTGATTTTTTGGTTTTTTTTTTTTCTTTAGCTACCTTTGCAGGCAGCTAAAAATAGCTGCCTGCCAGCAAGCTTGCAGCCTGCAGCTTGCACAGGCGTTCAATTTTTTTTTTTTTTAATGGAGGCTCGCCCGGGCCATGGGCCGGCCCGGGCTCGAGCCGACTCCCCAAAGTGGGGCTCGGTCGAGCCGTCCGAGTCTCCGAACTTTTTTGCCACCGCTAGACATGTGTTGCTCAAAATGAGTAAGTTAGAATAATTGAATTACATATTTTAAAAAGATTGGGTCCCCAACTTATTGACAATATAGCAAGTAAGTATCTAATCTTAAATTATTAGTAATATTTGCTTCTCCAGTTGACGATTTCAAGTTTATGATTAATTAGAAATTTATTTCTTTGTTAAAAGCAACTTTATCCTCATGTTTAATTAAACATAAATAAAAATAAAAGAATGGGTATCAAGTTCATAAGCAAAAATAATATACCTATGGCAGGTTTGCAGGGCAGAACCAAATAGAGACGTTGGCGTGGATTGAGAAAAATTTCAACGAACTCATGCCACAAAAAATGTTCTACGTTACACGAAAATTAGTTTAGAAGGCTAAGCTCATGACCCATGATTAAAGTGGATCAAAATTTTAAGCAAGTACAAATTTAGATGTCAACTCTAAATGGCCAAGCCATGCGTGGGCAATGGCTAGACCCGTGTGCACGCATGGGTCATTGGGTAGACGAGCCAATTTTCTTTTTAACTCTATTTATGGTATCAACTCCTAGCCACTATTTAGCCTAATTCAAGAGACAATGACCATACCACACCATAATTATATCACAGAACACGTTTGAGTCTTGACAAGAGGTTTGAATGCAATTAAAATAAGAATTGAAGATTCAAAGATCGGATTCACCGAGGAATTGATTTATCAAGCTTCTTCTATTGTTCTCTATTTTCGGTGATATCTTTTCAAATATCTTCGTGTAATTTATATAAAAAATGTTAGGCTAAACTTTTATTTATTGGATGAAAATGAAACTATAAATCAATTAGTTTTAATTCAAAAACTAGTGTAGTGTATTTATAAATACTTGATTAATCTTGCATGAATTTTTCGTTATTTGATTGTTTGATCACTAATTAGATAACTAATTATTTGTTGTAGTGTCGGGAGACTCACAATAAGTTTAGAATATTGCATGTTTATACGTGCAATAGATATTATGGTAAATATGTATAGCGTGTGCAATCGTTAGATAATTGTGTGCTTAATGCATTACTTCACCTATGAATTTGGAATAGGAATATGATCAGATCATACTTAGAACATGTTTAATTTACTTCGAAAAATATAGTTAAATATATATGGATTATTGATTGTCATGGACACATAAATAACATTAAACTACATAAGTCAGGAATTGGAATTAGAAACCAATAGGTGGATTCGAATATCCAATACACTCATTCCATAATTACATACAAACTAATTCATTTATATAACACGTAGAATAACTTAGATTAATTACAAAACAATCTCTTTTATGTTACAATAATTCAAATTTGATATAAAACTAGTCCACTTCAGTTTAAATTTATTACTCGTGGGACAATGCTTATCTCATCACGTATACTTGTCAATGAACCCGTACACTTGTGGGATTTACCCGAACATTTAACGTCAATGTTTGACCCACTTCAATGATAGACTTATAACCAATTAATTTATAGATTTAGAGCGTGTCTGAGCTCTATTTTCTTGTTAAAAATGCATTTTGAAATAGTGATTTGATGGAGAATGCATGGTTAAAAAAATAAAGAAAAGTTTTGAGTTTACGTGTAATATTATTTTATTGAAAAATGTGTGGTTGAAAATAAGAAAGTGAAAAATGTATTTTAAAAATAATGGGATCAAACAATAACTAAATAAGTTTTTAACAATTGTAATGAGCAATTCCCCGTTGCATAAATATGAATGGAACGAATAGATAAATTATGTGGAAATTACATAAAATCATAATTTTTAAGTTAACATTTCAAAAGTCAGATTTAAAGTTTATTTTTACAAAAAATAAGAAATAATTAAACATTCAAATATTAATAATAATATTTTAAAAACGAAATTAATCTATATACCCACCCCTATCCACCCAAACCCTAATTATCCCCTCTCTCTCTCCTCTCTCTACGGCGTCGGTGCAACTACCATGATATGAGCGGCATAATCCCGTGTAAGAAGATTACGCTTGGGGGTGGTTTTCAACGAGCGACACAAGCGGCGGGTGGTTTTCAACAGGCTACAAGAGCGACACAAGTGGTGGGTGGTTTTCAACAGTGGTGATGATGGTGAATCTGATTTGGGGTGTGGTGGTAGTGTTGATGCTGTTTGTGGTGGTGGTAGTGGTGGTTTGGGTTGGTTTTGGTGTTGTTTGGGGGTTTTGTTAGTTGTGCAGATAGAGGTGCGGCGGTGATGTTGGATCTGGCGGAGGTGAGCGTGGCGATGAGTACTTGAGGTTTTTGTTGGTGGTGCAAGTGAAGGTCGTGGCAGTGGTGGTGGCGGCAGCGGTTCTCTCATCTCCCATCCATTCTCTCTACTCTCAAATCGAAATCGTCGCAGCTGCAGTAACCCTCTTGATGTGATGGTGGTGGAGGTTGCGACGATGGCAATGACGTGATGGTGGTTGTGGGGTGTTGGGCGGTTTAGGATCTATTCTGTTGGTGTTGGCAGTGGCGGTAAGGTGGTTTTGATGATGGCGATGGATCTGGCGGCAACGATGTGCGTTGGTTGGTCGCGTGATGGTGGCAGAATTGGCGGGGGCGGTGAAGTATTGTTACCGTGATGGTTTCTTGTTAATAGGTTTGCGAAGAAGTATAGGTTGGATATGGTAGTTGTGATGGTGGTGGTGGCGGCGATGGTGGAGGCGATGACGACGGCTGTGAGGTGATGGCGGTTGTAGAGTGTTGTTGGTTTTGGACGGTGGTGGTGGCGACGATTGTGACGGTCATCACTTATCAAATTCGAGACGATGGTTTTGTTGCCAGGAGGTGGTGTTGGTGGTTCTGACGACGGTGGTCTGGGTTGTTGCAACGGTGTGGTGGTGGTCACAAGCGTTGGTGGTGGTCACAAATGATTTGGTTGATTGTGACCAATAAATTGGTTGGTGTGTGACCAATAAATAATATGTGACCAATTAAACAAATAAATTGTGACCAATACATACTATAGCGGAGGTGGCGGTGGTGCTGCTGGAGAGAGTGGTGTGGTGGTGGTCACAAATGATTTGGTTGATTGTGACCAATAAATTGGTTGGTGTGTGACCAATAAATAATATGTGACCAATGAAATAGATAAATTGTAACCAATAAATATTGTGTGACCTAAAAATTTATTAATTTGTGACCAATAATTTGATAAATCATGACATAAATATAATTTGTGATCAATTAATTTGGTGTTTTGTGACCATAAAATAAGTTGTGACTTATAAAATTTGTGATTTGTGACCAATAAATAATATGTGACTATTAATTTGATAGATTTGTAACCAATGAATAAATTGTGACATACAAATTTTTGATTTGTGATCTATGAACAAATTGTGACCTATAATTTTTTTGAATTGTGACCGTAAAATAATTTGTGACATATAAAAATTGTAATTTGTGACCAATTATATGGAATTGTGACCATAATATATTTAATTAATAAAATATATATTTATTTAATTAATTTATAAATAATTCATATCAAGTATTTAAAAATATAAAATATTATATTTACTTAATAATTCATATAATTAGTCAATTATACAATTTTCAAGTTTTCGAAATGCAAAAAACTAAACTATTTTTCATAGTTTCAAGTTTTAAATAGACAAGTCATACTTACTAAATTTATAGGAACTTCATACATGTTTTCGAAGTTTTCAATAAAATAATGAGTGTCGAGATCATAATTACGTAATATAGACAGCACTGTAACTTAAATTTTATTTAACTTTTTATCGGATGAAGTTATTTTTAATTTTTGTATAGATAAAGTCTTTAAAAAACATGAAATTAAAGTCAAATGATTTTTTTTTTTTAAAAAAAATTGATTAACTAAAGTCAAATAAAAGACTTTTACAAAAAGGCAAAAAAAATAAAAAAAATTAATAAAGCGCACCTAAGGAAGATGAAATAGAGAAATTGAGGAAGGGAAAACATTCAGCTGTTTAGGAATATAAAAAAAAAACGTCTAGGCTCGAAACATGGCGTTTTGCTCGAGCTTCGAGCACAGGCGGTGTCTAAGCACTGTCTAGACGATCTTTTTAGAATACCGGTAAAAATGCAATTGTGTTGAAAATGTTGAACACAATAAATATAAAATAAGCCCTAGTTTGGACCAATTTTTGAAACTCATTTTTTCCTAAATTTATTTTTAATCACACATTAAATGGACGCACAACTTTTGTCAACTTTTCAACCGTATATCTAATTCTACTATAATCTAATTTTTAGCCAAACAAAACAGGTAAACTAAGTTTTTCTCAATTATTGGGTTCATAACTTAACCATTAAGTTGTGGCCAGTATATTGGCATTACTTGTAGTTGCTTATTCACAAAAGCACACTACTTTTGTAAAGCGAACTTCATCTATGTGCAAAATTAATCCAAAAAGTTTGGACACAAAATGTCCTTTAGCTTTTTAGCATTTCTTTTGGTCTTTGCTTGCTCACATGTGGTACATTCTTTGACCCCAAAGAGCACATCAATCATAAAATAACCTAACTCGCTTTTCCAAATTTCATCAATTTCATATATTTTATAACATAAAAAGTAACTTCGATTGGAAAAAGGGTTTTCTAGGCTTTTCCATCCGTCCAGATGCAATTTCGAACATAATTGTGTACATACCGCGTTGGTTTCAATCATTTAAAATTGTCGAAATATTAGAGACCTGCTCAACTTATGCTATATGTACTTGAAAAATCAACTTGTTTCAATCATTTATATTTTGCAAATGTTTTATTGAATATGAAGATAGTAATAGAAATCGGATCAATAAGATAGTGCACAAAAAAAATTGTGCGACTTGTAGCTTTCCCTGTCCCTAGCTCCTTTCGGAGGTAGAGTCAAGCAAACAAACTTGGATCTAGCGGCCTCAAGAGAAGAAATTATTTCGACCTCGAACGACATCTTGGGAATATCGTAGTTCTATCAATTGGTAAATGGAGTTGGCAATCCAATCGCAACCGGTTCTTAACTGGACCGATTGGACCTACCCTCCATCGAGTTTTTGTCTNTTGGACCTACCCTCCATCGAGTTTTTGTCTTCCCTTTAAGATGAAAAGTTAATATTCTCTCCCTCAAAGACCTGCTAACACCTTCAGCATCATCGGGATTCAATGGGATTGTCCTCGGCTCAGGTACATAGTTGAACTCGACCGAACTATTCGCATTTACATCAAACGGTTCAGCAACCAGATAAGCCATTTTCACCCCTTGAAAGCTAAGAAGGAAACTCATGTCATAGAAACTCGAATGA
>CAIGRT010159931.1:0-12686 GCA_903798405.1 Fraxinus platypoda
TAGTCGTAATCTTTGACGATCTCCGTAATCTTATTCAATCTCATTGACAGGGATTACAACACAATATTGTATTTTTTTCCTTCATATTTAGCTTTTATTGGGGTTAGGACTATAATGTAAATTTGTTGTAGTGTATTCATTGAAACATGTTTTAATTTCAGCGGTAGCTTATGGCATGTCTCCATCTTGGTTGCATGCCATGCTACCAGAACAGGACAATCCAGTGCCTAAAATTTTTGGTTTACTCCTTAACAAAGATGTTTCCATTGGAAGAATGAGTGGATCAACCTTAAGAAGTAACCCTCGGAGAACTATTTATTCAAGTGGACTATTTTCCTTGAACATTGTCCCAAGTTTAAAAACGTCATCGCAATATCAAGTGTAGCTTCTCATAGATATATCATTGTCCCTTTAGGCAAAATTTTCCAGAACCTTGGCACCGTTCACTATCCTATACTCTCAACTCTCGGCTAAAATATACTTACAGCACTTACAGTGATATTCCCATCGATCTACCAGACAACCTATTTCTCTTAATGGGTTTCGTGGTCGCCTCTATGTCAACACGTATTATTCCTGTCCAAACACGGTTAACTCCAACCAAATTTTTATTTAAAATTGACGAAGCACAGGGAAAATATAAGACAAAAAAAACTAATCATGGAAATCAATATAAACTTATAAGGTCGGAGATAGTAAAGAAGATCTAAAGAAAATATCTAGATTAAAAGACAGTGCGTGAGCTGTATGATAAGGCCCCCAAAGTTTTCATGCTGAAAAAGTGACATGCATAATTAGATCTATCTATGTTTCAATAACGGTATAAGATGAATTCAGCTAAAAGTACTAGGACTCGTTGAACTTATGCAAGTCTTCAGATTTTTGGCAGCAATTTGCGAACTTTGATCGACTCTGGATTATGGAAAGATAAAAATGTAGAACAAGAATTCAGGTTGCCTCTTGAAGTATTTGGATATATTTTATATTAGATTGCTAATAGGCATGAAAGTATGAAAAAAATATGTCAAAAGTCAAACATACCAGAATATGGAAGTATCTTAAATCATGGGATATCTGCAAATTAAAGAAAGAAAATGAGGTGAAGCTTTAGTCAGGCATCTAAAATTCATTCAGATCACTTTATTTATGTATTTGGGAACAAAGGTAGCATACATTCCAAACAGGATCTCCATATATTTCACGGAGAAGAGCCATAGTCAGTGCCTTTTTATCGGCACCAGGAGGTCCCTTCAGCAAGATGTGTGGGAAGGTTTCATTGCATGCCTAAGTGCAAAAAGAAAATGAAATTATTAAAAATTATAACAACTGAAAAATAAAGAAAGGGTAAAAAAAAAGCTATGATTTCTAATCTCCAAAATATTACCAGAGGTGAATTCTATAATTCAGCATATAAGTTACCCAAAAACGAAAAAATTTATGCATTTACGTGATAATTTAATTATTAGAGATAGAAGGCCAGAATCCAAATCAGAACTTAAAAGGCACTTACAAGCTGCTGAAGAAGCAGAGCTTCCTTTTTGTGGCAAGTGAATCCATTCAATGAAGCAGACTGATGTTTATCAGCCCAAAATGGTCTCAGGTTCTCAATCACGATTGCCTTCTCAATAAATGAAGTTTCATCAAAAGGCCTGTCTTTTTCTGGAGATTTGTTGGAGGTCCGGCAAGACCCTTTCTTGAGGCAAGAAAACCATGGTTCTATTTGGCTCTTTCTCCTGTTGGCTACGAATTTTTTTGTACTTGCACTCGTCCTGCCACTAGAGTCACTCACATTACTGCTCTGTCTACTTACAGCAGCACTAGAGTTTGTAGTTGTTTGCGACATCGACCTAGAATTATGGTTGAAATTCAAATTCACCTTATTGCCTAGATGAGAACTGGGATTTCGATCTACAAGAACTTGAGGCTTTGGGTGAGATCCATTTTGATCAACACCACCATTTGTCGGAAAGATAGAATTCGGAAAGGCAGTATATTCCCGTGAAAAGAAAATGTCTCCGGGAGAGATGGAGTCTGCGCTGTCAAAGTTCGGAGCTGGAGTTTCCAACCATTTCGAAATCTTGGCATTTGCAACAATTTCATTGATTTCACCAACTGAAGGTCCATGTTTATGAGAAGCATCTAACTCCTTTCTCTGTTCCCCTCGATCATATTCATACTTGATCTTGATCTTTTGGCCCATCTCTCTCAAATTTGATCTAGGAGCTGAAACTGCTCTCCTACTATGATTGGATTTCTCACTCACCCTGACATCTTGATTAGCCAATTTAAGACTTTGCTTTCGACCACTGGTGACAATCTTATCACCATCCAGACCATGGTCCTCTCCACCAGGTCTGTATGGAGAAACATGCCTCCTGCGTTCTGATATAAACAGGCTAACATTTCCTCGGTTATCAGGATTAGTGCTGCGCTCAGATCTCGAAAATGGACTAAGATTTCCTCTTCCATCAGAATTGGTTCTGTGTTCATATTTTGAAAATGGACCAACATTTTCTCTATAATCAGGATTAGTCCTGCTTTCAGATTCTGAAAGTGGACCAACATTTTCACCAACAGAATGTGTTCTACGTGAAAGTGGGCTAATATTTCTACGTAAATCAGAATTATGTAAGGGCGAACGAGCAGTACCATCTTCTCCACGAGGTTTATACGGGGACTTACTATGCCTTCTTCGAGGAGGAGCCTCAAATTTAAGGGTCCTCAAATGGCTAGTGCTCCTGCCTTGATCGTAGCCCATATTTTCAAATTCTACATTGATGTCCCGCTCACGCCTGGGACTGTTTGGCCACTCATTTTCAGTATCCGATGGCTCATATCCACTTCTTCTCCTATTGTACCTTAATGAACCCTCCATCCTTCACCAAACAACAGGAATTTCGTCGAACAACTGTAGGGTACCTCGGAAAATGCCCTGCTGTCAACCCAATTCCACCTAATGGTTTGTTGGAAAATAGGAAAGTGAAAATGAAATGAGGCGGCTGTGAAAAACAAAGAAAGAAGAGAATTAAGATTCGGCTGAGCAAAGATTCCAAATTCAATCGAGAAGTAAATGGCTGATGGTAAGAACAAGGGGCATTTAAGGAGAAATGCGTATGGGTATATTTGAGACGACGATGTCTACAAGGATTAAACATTGGAGAAGACGATGAATGTAATGTCGGGCTGTAATCAGAATAGGACAAGCAAAGCTGGATAGAAAACCAGTTTATAGTAATTTCATGCTTAGTTACAGCAATTCATTTTTGCATCAATGAAATCCCAGCTTGTCTATTCCTGTAAATTATATTCAGGAGGCCTTTTGTCTTCGTCTTTGCTGCCAACAAGGTATCTGGTATCTTCATTTTCAAATGACGAACGAGGAAATCATCAGCGTTACATGATTGGCTGCTTAGTTAATTGTCCAAATAAATGGCTTTTTTGCTCACTCTACTTTGAGATGTTAAATTTTGGTCACTAAACTTCACAAATATTCAACATTGCTCACTTGAATCACTTTCATTTCGCCTCTCTAACAAAACAGCTGACCTAACACACAAATTTCATAGCTCGAGCTCCATCAACGTTAGATGTCCAATCACAAAAAAGAGACACTCCACGTAAGTAAATCTTCTTTAATTGCTTACTAAACTCTGAAAAACTTTTTTAATTACTCACTATAATTTAAACTGGACGAATTTTGGCAACTAAACTCATCAAAGTGACATCAAGATGATATGGAAACATAGATTTTGTTATAAATATTATAATTATTAGTAAATGATGATTATACCCTATAGCCCTAATTTTTATTACCATTGTATTCCTAATTATTCCATATATATATATATGATTTTGGTTCTTAATAAAGTACACAAGTTTATTGATTTCTCTCTTTTCTTCTCTTTTTCTCTTTAATTTATAACACGTTATCAACATGATTCTCTCAAAGTCAAAGTGAATTGATCAAAAGGTAATAACTTTTATAAGCATAATCATCTGTGACGTGTATTAAGATTAATTTGGTGACATGTGAATTTTTTCTTATAAACATATGCATCATAACGAGGCTGTCTGATTGTTTGATAATATATATTTCTACACAACCTTTCGAAATACAAAAAATGTTGCATGTATGGGGTCACTCGGCCTTGTATGGGAAAGGCATGTCTGTACACGTATATGTATACTTTTTTCAATTAATGCCATAATGATGCATGAATACTTGCATAGAATTTGGTCAGGCGTAGAGATTGTATGTTTGACTTTTTTTAAATTTTCTAGTGCACGGAAAATGCAGAATTATGCAATGACGAATGCTGTGAGTACAGGAAAAAAATATACAGAAAGCTTACAGAATACACACAAATAGGTGGGGCCCTTTTTTGACAATATTTAATTCACATGAGGCCCACCCCCATGTGAGTATCTATAAATTTTCTGTACAAACAGAGAAATTCTTATGCAATATCTACTTTCTCAATTCACGTAATCAATTTTGCCTTTTACAATCATGCACATTTGGTAATCAGAAGATATGATTAATGGTAGATAATAATTTCCTATATGGTAAAGAATGACTTTAGAGCATAGATTTTCAAGATTTTTTTCCTAACACATGTTTGGTAATTAATTTTTATAAATTCATATCATGTATGTATGGTAATTAATATTTTTTAACTAATTAAAACAATTTAGATGTTCTATTATAAATTTTAAATTGATAATCTATTATGTTGCTGCTCCCGAAGTAGCATAACATTATAATTAATATTTCATAAGAATATTATTTGTTCCCGAAGAGAGTGAATTTTCAATATTTTGAAAGAATATTGACATATTGCTCCTAAAGAAACAAAACTCTGCAAATATTACATTGTACTAGAAAATATACTCTTGAAAAACTAAAGTTTCTAAATAATAGTTTGTTGTTGATCATGATGTAGCACAACATTATAATTAATGTTTCAAAAGAATATTACTCACTCCTAAAGAGTGTGAATTATAATTTTTTATATTTTAAAACAATATTGAGGTATTGCCCTTGAAAAAACAATAGTAAATAAAACGTGCTCTCAAAGTTGCGCATATCTCAAAAAAAATATTATATGTGTTGACCCTAGGAAATGAGTCAACAGATGTTGGACCCACTATCGCCACGTCGAACCAATTTCGGCGCATTTCTACAAAAGAAACGATGAGAAAATAGCAAGTTTGGACGCGGGAAATGCTTCACGGCGAGAGACAGAGATGTTCGAGCTCCGGTGGGTGAAACAAAAAATGATCACCAAGCAGGGACCAAAACAAATAACCAAAAGAGATCACTAGAATATGTGGAAGGATAGAAAACAAGATAGTATTGTAAATTATAAAATCATCTACTTATGTAATTCTTCTACCAAGTGTATGATGAAGTATGAAAATACAAATGTGTGTAAGAGTATTTGTCCATATTCCTTCTTGATTTCACACTTAAGAGTTCAAGACATGAGAAAGTGATTCTTCCAACTCTCATTTTCCCCTCATTTTCTAAGTTACAAAGTTGATCTATTTATACTGCCTTAATCGACGTGGTGTCCATTGGATCGGAACCATGTGGCTTCATATCCTTATTTGAGGCTTCACACAATTGTCTATTCATACAATTAATACATAGATAAGGGGTCAGTATTGATAATTACGAGAAGCTTGACTTTAGCATGTTTGATGAACACGAGGCGTCCTTAGTTATTGCACTCGAATGATTTGCTGTCCCGATACGTTTTCTAGAAAAGACAGCTGAAGCGGTTCAACTTCCTATGCACGCAACCGTCGCTGTTATTAATGATCAATGTTGGTTGTCTCCCACGTGCTTCACGAACTACAGGTGCACGAGGGCGCGAGGAGCAAACGGTCTGATCTGAGCCGCAGAAGACGAAGCGACAGACATGTTTGAACAACTCAGAAACGGTCAGATGAGCCGAATCATCATTCAACGTTTGGGATTAAAAGGCTCTGCCTATAAAAGACAAACATTGGTGGGAAAAATCACTTTGCTTTTCACGAATCTCAGCATTAACATCCTTCAACCTTCAAATTTTCTCTAAGTTTTTATTCTTCAAGAATCTTCCAGTTTCTCTTCTTTGTGTTCAAGTTCCTTTTCTTCATTTTTGCTTTCTTCGGTACCTTTGCAATTTTTTCTGGTGTTTCATCATTACCATCATTTAACAAAAACCCATAAGTGTTTTTTGAATTTTTAACTTAAAAAATTGTAATCCATGGCATCTTCTTCTTCTGTTGGGGAGAATGTATATCTGAGCGAGTTAGCTGGTGAGTTGGGAGTGCAAATTACCAATATCGCCGACCTAGTTAAAGCCATTCAGGCAGGGCAAAGTGCATTGCCTTCCGGGAAGGGTAGGAAAGGTAATAATATAGAGTGGGGGGCAGCCAAAATCCCATCTTCTGTAGATCCGACCCACTTGGCTAATCTGAGGGAAACATATAGGATCCCTTATGACACAGAGCTCATTTTTTCCTCTCCTAATGAGCGAACCTGCTATCTGAGGCAAAGCTGTGTCACCATTAGCGAGTTCCTGTTAAAGGCTAGGCTTTGCCTACCTTTACACCCATTTTTTCGGGCCGACCTTAGGTTGTACGGGCTGGCCCCACCCAGCTCGTCTCCAATGCTTGGGCCCAATTAATAGGGTCATACTTTCTATGGAATGAGACTTCCATGGATAAGGACATGCCCCTGCATGTTTTCCAAACAATTTTTCAACTTCGGGAATGGGTAAGGAGGATTCGAGGGGGTGGTATTCTTTGTGCCCGTAGGGGTCACATTCCCCCTTCGTCCTAGTCCTACCCTCTTCCATCAAGGGATGGAAGGAGACGTAGTTCTGGGTCAAGGAGAAGTGGAAATAGTATGAGGGTGATACCGTCCCCACGTCAAAGTCCCAACCACCTACTCCGAAGCCAGTGAGTATTGGTTTCTTCCTTTTGCTTTTATTGGCTAATTGGATCTGATTCTTAATATCTCTTTGTTGCTTTGCAGGCTCAGTTGAGCTCTTCAAACTGTCAGAGAGTGACTGGAAAACTCTCTCCGACATCTATCGACGATCCTCCTCATTGCGAGACTTCGAGAGTTTGATAATTTCGATGAGGTTTTTTGAAGATTTCTGTCTAATGGCCAAGAGAGGTATTACATTGTCTTTTTCATACTTAGCTTCCAGTTTAATTAGCATTATCCATACTTAGCTTCGAGAGTGATTTTTAAAGTTCAGTGATGGATGTGGTTGCATTTTCGAAAGTTCAGTGATTAACTACGTAGTTTTTAAAGTTCAGTGACCTGGTGGAAACTTTCGGTAAAGTTCAGTGACTATTGGGGTAATCAACCCTCCATATGTTCATGTCTGACCCTATTGTTTGCTTTTGTAGAAAATTTTGAGAAGATGAGACATCNTTTAAAGTTCAGTGACCTGGTGGAAACTTTCGGTAAAGTTCAGTGACTATTGGGGTAATCAACCCTCCATATGTTCATGTCTGACCCTATTGTTTGCTTTTGTAGAAAATTTTGAGAAGATGAGACATCCTACTCCTAATATGGCCACTATAGTGGCTGCTATCTCCACCTCTAGCAAAAAAGGGTTGAAGTCCTCATCTATAGCGGCCAAACAGGTGAGGGACAAGGTTGAGAGGGTCTGCTGTGAGGCGAGCAGTCAAGAAAAAAGGCGTCCTCCCCAAGAGGATAAGGGAAAAAAGATAGTAGTGGAGGAACCCAAGAAAAAACAGAGGTTCTCCACCACCGGGGTTGGCTATTCCAACGACGTTCCCCCGCCTCGTTCCAACAGCTCCCACCTGGGGAAAAGCTAATGGCAACATCAATAGCTGCAATTTCTAGGGGATAGAAGAGGCCATCTGTTATGGAGCCCTAGAGGTAGGAGCCTGCCAAGAGGGCCAAGTCCACCAGTGACTCAACAGCCTCCGAGGCTCCCTCAAGAAAAGGCTCACCGTCAGGACTAGGAGTGAAGAACTGGCTCCTGAGAGTCTTTCGTTACTTTCTCCAGAGGTTCAAACTACCACTGCAACTTTTCACAAGTACTGGACGGAGAGGTGGCAAGACTTCGTGGAGACCAACAACACAGTAGATGTCTTTTCCATCATTGTGAGCCAGGTGTAGAGGGCCTTTGGTGTGGCCATAGAGGCTGAAGCCCTCTTTAAAAACTTTCAACGAAAAAATAAAAAGTTTGTGAATAAAGTCTCCCAAGCTAAAGCGGCTGCCAAAATTACCAAAGCTGAGGCGGAGGCTCTGAAGAAGAAGCAGGTAGAGGAGTCTATAAAGCTCGCTTCTAAGGAAATTGAGAAGTTGAAGAAGGAGGTCCACCTATCCCAGAGTGAGGTGGTCTCACTTACGAAGCGAGTGGAGACATCTGACGCCCATCAGCATCTGGCAACTGAAGTCTTGGAGAAGGCAAATAAAGAGAATGTTACTTTAAAAAGGCAGGTGAGGGACTTGAACTCCAAAGTTGCTTGTCTAACTGAGTAGGTGAAGACTTCGAGGCAGGAAGCTCAGACTTTTGGTAGTGATGTAGAGAAGCGTTTCCTCGCTAACTTCCATTTGACAGAAGTATACAAGAGCTTCGTGAAGTATTGGCAGAGGTATGCTTATACTGACATGGTGGAGTGGCTAGAGGTGAACATCCAAGGCATCGACACCACTGAGTTAAGAGCAGAGTTTCTTGAAGATAAGAAAGAGCATGAACCCTAAACTCCAGCAGAGGGAAGCCAAGTAATTGAAATTGAAGATGATGCGGCTGAACATACAATTGAAAAAGTGGCTCCCAATGCCATAGTCCCATTTGTGGCTCATCCTCTCCCACCTGCTTAGAATTTAGGTCTTCTTTTTATATTATTTTTTTATGTAAGTGGCTTCGGCCCACCAAATGTAAATACTTTTATTTAATGAAGTTATTTTCTTAACTCCCTCGTGTTTTTTTTTTACTTCTGCCTTTTCATTGCTTCAGCTGATTATGTATTGACGTGTTTGTCACTACGATTTGAACCTCTCACACTATTGATAATGTTTAAACTTAAAGTAACAAGTAACATCAGACTCATGATAACATCAAACTTATGCACAATAGAATCAAACTGAAGTTCTTCAACTACTTTAGACTTATAGTAACAAATTCATGCACCATGGACTTCATCAATTAAAACCAAACTTACAATTTTGTCTAAGTGTTAGAAGGTCGTGTACCTTAACAAATTCTGAAACTCAAGTACATCGAACTTCAATGGTTGAAATCAAACTTATAACTTTGCACAAATGTTAGGAGGCCGTGCACCTTAACAAATTTCAGAACTCAAGTATATCGAACATCAATGGCTAAAATCAAACTTATAACTTTGCACAAGTGTTAGAAGGTCGTGCACCTTAAAAATTTTAGAACTCAAGTACATCAAACCTCAATGGCTATCTTTTGTTTAAAACTTTATTTTTCATTTTGCACAAGTATAGGCAGATCGCTTTTTTTTTTTTTAATTTCCTAAGCATGGGATTGAGTGGTTCGTCCATACTGAGGCTTCCTTAGTAACTTTTGTTGCTAAAGGTGTGTTATACTTCATAAGTGCAGACGTGGTCCCTTTGGGGTCCAGTTCTTCGTCCAGGTGTTCATGCTTCATAGTGACGGTTCTCCTATGCAGAGGCTTCTCCCAGGGCTTTTGCCTCTTGGGATGTATTTTTAATATATGAACTTTTTTGATAAAAATTTCTTTTATTGAATCATAAAACTGTACATACATGATAGTTACACCATTACTAATAGTACTTTCGTGGATGTTCTACATTCCAATGGTGAGGCTGTGTCTTTTCATCCATGCTTTCAATTTTGTAGGTTCATGGTTGAACCTCTTCCTTGATGCGATAGGGCCTTCCCAATTAGGCCCAAGGGTTCCAGATCCATGTTCTTTAGAAGACAAAATTACCCTATGAAACTCCATCTCATTCAAACGAAACGATCTCTTTTTTACTTTCGCATTGTAATATCTTTTCATTTTTTATTGATAGATGGCCAACTTTGCTTGAGAGTCATCTCTTCATTCTTCAAGAAGGTCAAGCTCAAATCTTCGCATCTCGTCATTAGATAGTTCATTGAAATGAATTCGATGAGGAGATGGTAGTCCCACTTCTACTGGGCTCATAGCCTCGGCTCCATAGGCCATAGAAAATGGAATCTCTCTAGTAACAGTTTTGCTTGTAGTCCTGATGGCTCAAAGGACTTGAGGTAGTTCATCGACCCATGCCCCTTTAGAGGCGTCTATCTTCCTTTTTAATGTGTACTTGATTATTTTGTTGACAGCCTCAACTGTCCATTTGGTTGGGGATGATGTGGGGAGGAAAAGTGTTTCTTAATACCTAGTTTCTTGCATAAATTTCTGACTCTCTTGTTGTCAAATTGTCGACCATTGTCTTAGACAATTGAATGAAGGATTCCAAATCTACAAATGATATTTTTTCACAAAAATTTGGAAGTGTTGGCCTTAGTGATTTTGGCAAGTGGTTCAGCCTCTACCCATTTGGGGAAATAATCAATGGCGACAATTGCAAAGCTCCGGTTTCCTCTCCCTTTGGGAAGAGGTCCTATGAGGTCAATCCCCCATTTAGAAAAAGGCCAGGGGCTGGAGACAACATTTAGTTCTTGGGAGGGTTGCCTCTGAATAGTTGCAAAGCGTTGGCATTTATCGCATTTTCGGACAAATTGTTGTGCATCATTTTTCAAGGTGGGCCAATAATATTCTTGCCTCAGTACTTTCTGCGCTAAAGATAACCCTCCGATGTGATTCCCACATACTCCTTCATGAATTTCCCAGAGCACATAATTAGCTTGCTCTCCTTTGTATAGCACGTCATCTTGGAAGACGAAGTGTGCAGCTCGTCTTCTGAGCTTTTGGGCCTCCTCTTTCTCAGAGGGTAATACTTGGTCCTTGAGGAAGGATATAATTGGTTTCATCCATAGAGGAGTATCTTCGATCCACATTACCACTTCGCTAGTAGCGACAGAGGGTTTGGAAAGATGTTCTATGGGCACTACCGCGAGTAGCTTTGAATATTTACTACTTGCCAATTTTGATAGGGTGTCGGCACGAACATTTTCAGCTCTTGGGATTTATACGAGTTCGTATCTCTCAAAAGTGGGGATGAGCTCCATAACCAATTTCAAGTACGCAGCCACATATCTATCTCTTGCAAGGAAATTGCCATGTACTTGACTTACCACCAGTTGGGAATCGCTGCTAATTATGAGCCTCCTCGCTTGCATTTCTCTAGCTAGTCTGAGGCCAGCGAGAATGGCTTCATATTCTGCTGCATTATTGGTGGCCTTGAAATCAAACCGTATAGCACAAGTGAGCTTATGTCCTTCTGGACTGACAAGGACCACGCATGTCCATGTTTCTCCGAATGATCCATCTACAAAAAGACTCTATGTTGGAAGTTCGGTAGATTCCATCTCTTCTTCCATTTCTAGAATAGGGGTGAATTCCGCCACAAAGTCTGCCAGATCATGTCCCTTAATGGCAGCTCTTCGTTTAAATATGATGTCAAATTCACAATGTTCTACAACCCACTTTAGTAGTCTCCCCGAAACATCGAGCTTCTGCAGCACTTGTTTGAGGGGAAAGTTGGTCAATACTTGAATAGTGTGAGCTTGGAAATGCGGTCTCAATTTTCGAGAAGCTGTCACCAATGAGAGGGCTAGCTTCTCATGTCTGGGTAGTGAGTTTCTACTGCCAGAAGTACTTTGCTCACGTAATAGATGGGCAGCTGATGATCTTTTTCCTCTCTTATCAGAACTGAACTGATAGCATCAGTGGTTACTGCTAAATACAATTGTAGTGGTTCGTTGGCCACGGGCTTGGAGAGGAGAGGAGCCTGTCCCAAGTGCTTTTTCAACTCTTGGAAGGCTTCCTCACATTCCTCAGTCTATTAGAACTTACTTCCTCCTTTGAGAATTTTAAAGAAAGGTACACACTTGTCCGTTGCCTTGGAGACGAAGTGATTTAAGGCAGCTTGTGAGGCTTTGTGCCTCCTTTGGCTTCTGAGGCGACCTTATGTTAGTTAAGGCTTTAACATTTTCAAGGTTAGCTTCAATGCCTCTTTGATTGACTATATAGCCTAAAAAATTTTCAGATGCGACTCCAAAAGCGCATTTCAAAGGATTGAGCTTCATTTGGTATTTTCTCAGGATGTGAAATGTTTCATTGAGGTTTTCAACATGATCCCTTGCCCTTAGGCTTTTCACCAACATGTCGTCCACATAGACTTCCATGGTTTTCCCAATTAGATCAATGAACATCTTGTTGAAAAGCCTTTGGTAGGTGGCCCCGACATTTTTCAACCCGAAAGGCATGACTTTGTAACAATAAAGATCCTTGCCTGTAATGAAGGAAATATGTTCCTCATATGCTGGGAATATGAGGATTTGATTGTAGCTAGAATAAGCGTCCATGAAGCTTAAAAGCTCATGTCCGGCAATTGAATCCACAAGTTGGTCTATCCTAGGGAGTGGAAAGTTGTCCTTGAGGTAAGTTTGGTTTAAGTTTGAGAAATCTACACAAGCCCTCCACTTTTCATTGTGATTCTTTATCAATTTAGGGTTAGAGACCCACTTAGGATGTAGCGACTGAGAAATTTTAAATAATATAAAATTATT
>CAIGRT010159937.1:0-10987 GCA_903798405.1 Fraxinus platypoda
GGGGGGGGGGACGTGCCCCCCAGGACCCCCTGGGTCCGCCAGTGTTTGTGATCTCTGTATAGATCCCAAAACTAGAATCCTTACATCCAAAATTTGTATGATCCTTCTTGTTGAATAGATGATCTTGAAAATAAGTTGCATTATTATCATTGGATTTTCGCTTCCCATCGCAAAGCTTTCAATGGATTTCATCTCTGACTTTATTTTCCCTTTTCCCTTTAATCTCTCTTTTATATATGGGTCCAAGACAAAAATAAAAATAAAAATCAACTAATGATTGTTTCTGCATTTTCGAGTTTTCTTTTATGGTCGGCGGCTAAGGTTATTGGGAGGCTTATTGAATTTTTATCGTTCAGAATCCAGCTCAATAACGGTGGTGAAACTTTTAAGTATTAATCTTTTCAAATGTATTTAGACCTACTTATATCGAAGTCAGAGACCTTTGCGATAATTATTCTGTTTGGCGTTCTTCGAAAAAATGGAATAATTCTGGCTTGATTAATTTTTTGTTAATATAGACGGGTTCTTGCTCAGAGACCTTTTAGATAAATGTTATACTAACAATTTTTTCACCAATATAGTATTTTTTTTCCAATACTTTTCAACTCAAGGAAATCTCATAACGATGCTAATACAACGGAATCGATTCATAAATTAACTATGAGATGAGTTCGTAACTGTTCTCATATGGGAATTTTTCGAAATTTCATGCAGCATTGATGACTTGTATTCCAAATGAATGGTTATTTTGTATATTTTCTTTTTAGACTCTGAAATATTTAAACAATGAGGATTTCTAAGATGATAAAATTGATTATTTTTTGAAAAGTTCTTGAGATTTAAAGAAGTCAACCTTTATATGATTAAAACTTATATTGTATTATACACAATGATTAAAACAAAGTATTTGTTGTGTTGGGTTTTTGATGGAATTGGCAAGTCTGTGAATAAAAAAGACTTAAATTAATATATTGTAAAAGTCAATGAGTAAGTTGCAAATAGTAGAAATTGAGTTGTATTAGGTCTATGATTCGAGAATAGAAAAGAAGGAAAAACGAAGCCGCAATTTCGCTAGACTATTGCCATGACTTTGCTCGAGTGGCAGAAACAGAAACATTGTCGTCTGCCTGTCGTTTTACCTTCACTTGTCGCTCGACTATCACCCAGCCTTCGCTCGAGCGACAATGTCATCCAAAAAATTTTAATTCGCATTTTTAAGGCTTTTTGTCCGGTACATTCAACCCAAAAACCTAAACTATAAATACTAAACGCCTCTGAACGTAAATTCTAAGATTGAACATTGAGAGAAACAGATATTCTCCATATCCTCTTCGTATAAGCTATCAACCTTCATGCTATGATTAGTTCTTGGCGGTGAAAACATCAAATCCAGAATCCAAATACCAAATTGCTACTTCCTACACATCGTCAGAGTTCTGAAGATCAGGGAAAGGTGACTAGAGTTTTAGTGGTTGGAGAACATGGAGTTCTTCATTAATCCACAGGAGATAAGATGAATTCATAAAGTCGGGAGCTGCAGGAGCGTAAAATCCAGAAGGACTTTAAAAACTGCAGCTGGAAGTTGGTGCAGAAGCACACAATCCAGGAGAGCTGTGAAAATTGCAGTCAGTAGGTCAGAAAGTACTAGTGGTAGTTGTGTCTGGCGGACTGTAAGTTCATAATTCGTTTATAGTGGATTTCTGACTTGCAAAGTGCCCAGAGATTTTACCCATTTGGGGTTTCTCCATGATCAATATGCTTGTTATTTATTGTTTACAATATAACTACTGTAATTCAACTTAGGATAATTGGACAGATTGATTAACCCTTTAGAGATAATTAATAGTGACTTGTTGCTAATTAATTATAAGTTTTTATTCCACATAATCACGTATTCACCCCCCTTAGTGTAGCTTGGGTCGAATCTCGTTATTTCAGTTCGGATAATGAGTTGTTATTGAAGTCATCATTAGATCTTTAACAAGTTGGAGATGAGACTAGGATTAATAGGTGGAGATTGAAAACTGATTCATGTAATAGTTTGCGGACTCTAATCTTTTTTACAATAGCACTATTCTTCATGTTTAACAAGGTACACCTTATAAAGAGTCCTCTATGTGTAACAAGGTACACCTAATATAAAATTATTTAGTTTGAAAATGGCTGAAGATACTTTAGCAGTAGAGTATCTCAATAAACTTAATACAATTGGTAATCAATAGGTCTTAGTTGAGGTATGTTCACTAATCTTTACTTCCTTACTGATATTTTATTTTTTTATGGTATGGAATTAGAGTAATATTTGGTACAGAGATTTTGGTTTAAATTGAAATCAATATTTGACGAATAAGGAACGTCACTATGTATCTGTAATTAAGTTTGATGGTACAAACTTTACGTTCTGGAGGATGCATTTTGAGGATTATCCGTGCAGTAATCTCCTTTTAAATAATATGTCGAAATGAATGAAAGACAATTAGTGGAAACTCCTTGATCGTTACATGTTGGATGTTATCTGATTAAAATGAAGATATTATTGATATGTATGAAAAGTCATCTATGTGTAAAAAGGTACACATGATAAAAGATTATTTAGTTTGAAAATGGCTAAAGATACTTTAGTGGTAGAGTTTCTCAATAAACTTAATACAATTGTTAATCAATTGATCTTAGTTGAGGTATGTTCACTAATCTTATTAAAATCACTATCGAATAGTTGGGAGCCTATAAGAGCCATGGTCACTAACTCTATAGGCAATGTAAAAAATTAAATGAGCCCACCAAAGTAGGGACGGCGTTGACCATTCCTGTCTCTCGTCCCATCGCATATTTTTGTCACATTATCCCATTCCTATACCCGCTTAAAGACGGACGGGATGGGACAGTATTTTCGTGTATTTTTTTATTTTTTAGTCTTTAGTTAGTGAATATTATTTTTTTCCAATTTGTTAAAAAAAATTCATGTTCTCTTTAAAATTAATGATAAATCTTTTATTTATTTATTTTTGATAAAAAAAAAAACTTAAATTTGGAATCAACTTTAAACGGGCGTGGGTAGCAATGCGGGGACTATGTTTTCCATATCCGCCTCGGGACAACAATCCCCACTCCGTCTCCCCTCCCTGTTTACCTGGTTAGACGAATAATCTTCGTCCCATTCAGGGAATGACCCAACACATATCAGGTTGAACATATTTTTTACAATATCTACACCAAAGCAATCATTTAAATTATATAACGCACAAGTTGTTGCAATTTTGTAAGGGGGGTGCTAGCGGTTTGAAGTGACAATGTTATGGACTAAAAGGTGGATTGAGATCAGACACATTGTCACTAGGGTTGCTAGGATAGTGGAATCGAGGTGGATAAAACTAAAAGGCCATTTCAATCCCTCTGATGATCCTTTCCTACCCCCATTTGTGGAACTTTACCCTGAATCTCATGCTTCTTCTAATCCAATGCCATCTTTCTCAGCACACAAAGATAAAATTGATGCTATTTTAGATGAACTTATTGTGTTGACTAAAGATGGGGATGTTCATCGCTTCCTTGTTCATTGGGTTGATCACCTAAGTCTGATTGCACATGGATTACTAGAAAGATACTACAGTAGCTTGACCCAGATTTATTGGAGCTCTAACGGAGTTAGCGGGATCTTCCTTTGCCAGTTCTCCTTCCCCGCATCCAAGGGACATTGGTGGGGACACCAGATTCAGACAACCCTAACACGCTTTTATGGACTTCGGAAGAGGCTTGTCAAACCCCTTAGTTTATGGTTGGGCGATTGATTGCAACCTTTATAACTTATCCACTCGACAGGGTTGAGTTTTTTCTTTCCACTCGAGAGAGTTGATGCGGACATCATTGAGAGCATCGGGATTTATTTTTATTGTCATTGGACTTTATTATTTATGTTCCACATTATTGGGCTTGTAGTAGCAGGTTGGCCCAAGCCCTTCAAGTTAGTTTTTTGTTATTTATTGGATTTTTCATTATGGATTGAGTTAATTAATGATTGAATGAAATTACGATTGGCGGCTACCATATTTTCCCCTTTTCCTTCACGTTTCTTGCTTCTCTGCGGCTTCTTCCTTTCTGCTTCTTCTTCCTGTTTTCCCTTCTACTATTATCAATTCTTGGCTTAAACTTCAATTGACTCTACATCAATGTTCCTTTTAAAAATAATGGTAAATCGTTTATTTTTTATTTGATAAAAAACTTAAATTTGAAATCAATTTTAAACGGTCGTGGATAGCAAAGCGGGGACTATGTTTTTCGTATCCACTTCAGGACAATGATCCCCACTCCGTTCCCCCTCCGTGTTTACCCGGTTAGACGAATAATCTTCATCCCATTTTCGGGGCATGACCCAACAGATATCAGGTTGAACGGATTTTTTACCATCTTTACACCAAACAGTCATTTAAATTATATAACGCACAAGTTGTTGTAATTTTGTAAGGGAGGTGATAGCAGTGTGAAGTGACAATGTTAAGGACTAAAAGGTGGATTGAGATTAGACACATTGTCACTAGGGTTGCTAGGATAGTGGAATCGAGGTGGATAAAACACGCAGTGGTTGGGGGCATGGGAAAGGTGAAATTGGGATGGCCGACGAAAAGCTAATAATACTAACAGAATCGGTCTATGGGTGACTAGCTATGTTACAAAACTAAAAAGTACTCTAATAAATCATGTTGAGGACCAAGTTCTTACAATCGTTATAAATTAAGGACCATTGGTGCATTTAGGGGTGGACATGAGTTAGATGGGTTCGGGTTCGGGCCTCACACAACCATCAAATCGAGCATTCTACCCAACCTAAAAACTGAGCAGACCCGAATCTGGTCGGTTCAATTGATTTCTAGGTATTTTTTTTCCCCTAGATAGTTTTTTAAGACTGACTATTAAAATCGAAATTTTTAGGTTTAGGGTTTAGTTGAATAGCCTTGATGTGAACTCGACCCAAATCAAACCGGGTCGAATTGGTTTGTCGGTTTGGTCGAATTCATGTGTTTTTTGCCCATCCCGAGGTTCATTTTTCCCTTTCAAGAATAAAATCTATAACGACATTAAAAACCATTTCCGCACTATTTTTCTATTAGATAATTATATTCATACTAATGTTATCAATTACACTAAATTTTAATTGCAATGAACATCTCCACAGATAACTAGTTACAAATTTAATAGGTACTCTAATAAAACATGTTGAGGACTAAGTTATTACAATCTTTATAAATTGTGGACCATTAGTACATTTAGGGATGGGCACGAGTCTGGTTGGTTCGGTTTGGACCCAACTCGACCACCAAATCGATCATTCGTTTGGGTAAAATTCAACCCAAATTGGGTAGGTTCAATCGATTTTTAGGTAGTTTTTCCCTTATATTTTTTAAGGCAACTATTGAAATCAAGGTTTTCAGGTTTTAAGCCGAATTGCTAAGGGAGGTGATGAGATTAAAAACTATTTTCGGCTTCTTTTTTTTTTTGAGATAATCATATTTACACCATTGTCGTTAATTACACTATTTTGATAGCAATGAACATATCCAAACATTGCTCAACTTTACACTTATATACCTAAATCCTTTCTCGTTACATTTTTATCTTCAACTTTTTATTAATATTTTTTGTCTTTCAAATTTTTAAATAAGATAAATAAATAAATAAAAATAAAAGTTTAACAAAATATTTGTCTCCCATTTCAATGCAAAATTAACACAATATTTAGAAAAACTCGTAGCCAGATATGAGATGTGTTAATTTAATTGAAGTTCAATGATAAGAATTGACAAAAAAAAAAAAAATTAAAAAGAAAAAAGGTGTAAAATGAGCAAAAATGAAGGACTTCGGTGCTGTTAAAATATTGGAAAGATAATTGCTCTTTCCGTTTGCTATAAAATTGAAGGAACAATAAAGATAAGAGAATAAATAGAGAGAGTCAAAACTTAAAGCGTATATAATTTATTATAACAATGGACTCATATATATAGTGTTCAAAATTAGAGTTACAATCAAAATATAATAGACTCTAGATATTGCATATCTAAGTATTTAAATAATAATCAATAAATATTTCATAGTTTTACAACACCCTTGTTGGGTATTTTCATCCCAATTTCATCCCAAGGGATGAAAATACCAAACGAAGAAAACAAAAAAGATTACAAATAATTATGAAAAAATTGGAATAATAAAATATTGCTTTGTTACAACCTTGTCAAGAAAAATTCAATGGAAAAGAATTTGAGCTACAGAAAAGTGTGTAGCTGCTCCCCCTAATTCCAATAAATGAAAATCCTTTATTGAGTCATCTATGTCTGGTACACCAACGCCTTCAATATCACAATTCTAGTGAAGTACATTTCATGTTGTCTTGTTATAGAATTGCAGCAATATTATCTTCATACAAAATATTTATCAATCTTTGTTGTCTGTTGTGACATTATAGTTCTGAAAATAGATCTTTATTCTATTTAAGAGTATTTTACATAATTTGTAATGTATAAATATATTACTTAAGGGTAAATATCTTGTAGATTATGGATATTGATTATATAAAGAATATGACTTGCTAAAACCTTAATAGAAAAAATCCTATTAAAATATACTAATGAAGAAAAAGTAATACATTATTCTTTGAATACACTACAATAGTTGTCTTATTAAAAAAACCTTGGTCAAGAGAAAAGGAGTACAACGCATGTTTACTTCGCTCAAGATAATATGACTTGAATTGCATGTTTCAGCATATTAAATTCTTCAAGAATAGTATTAATAATCATGCCAAATGAGTTTGTTAAAAACCACATTATTAAACACATATTAAATTTCATATAATGCTAGCATAGCAATAGACTTGTGATTGTATACACCATGTGATAATTTATTTATTTATACATATTACGAATTTCGTATGTGAAATTCATTATGTTGAGAGTCGTGCGTTACATATTACGAATTTATTTTTCTCATTTCCTTTTCGCACAAGTATACACATTTAGGTGTTCAGACTCTTGGTTCAGAAACTTCAAGTTTCTCTATTTGCTATATTGCATTCTTTTATTTGGCCAATTATATTTTCAATCGATATGTTTCAATGAATTATATCGATATTTTTGTTATTCATATTATAAAGCGGTACATCATGTACAACAGAATTGTCGACAACTTCTTTTTGTTCTATTTTTTCCCATTCTGACCTAACTTATTGAAATATTTCAATTCCAAATATTTCAAATTATATTTGAACTTCTTCTAGGATTTTATATTTAGTTATGTCTATGTATTCTTCAAGAGTATATATCTCTTAAATAAGGTCATTTTCCTTATTTGCTCCATTTTCTTTTGGGGAAAATTGTCTGAAAATCAAATGTAATCACGATTCAGGCATGTAATAGATATATCAAATATAATGTTCACGAATTATACTCTTAGGACGTCAACTCAAGTTGAAATATATATATATATCATAACCTAAATATAGCGGGGGAAGATTACGTCGACATAATTTTACTACATGTAAATTAGCATTTCCTAAAACAAATAGAAAGCACTTTATTCTCAACAATAATGGTATAGAAATTAATTGTAGACATTTAACAAATAATAATAGGGTTAATACCCTAAATAGTCCCCGAAATGATAGCTAACTAACATTAACAAGACACATTATCTTGATTGTATAATTAGAGAGTTATGTTCATAATCTAAAATTTGAGCAAGTAATCTCACGAACTTCACTCTGCAAACATCATACAATCATCTATTAGATAAAAATTATATCTAGACAGTCAACATGGAGAGGGTCCCCTTTTATTATCCTAATTAATTTTCAAGTTTATAGTAAACCCAACTTTATTAATATTCTTCGAGATTTGAAATTATAAAATTATGCTCTTCAGGATCAATAATTATAAAATTATTTGTTGAGTATGATAATTTGAGATTATACCCTCTAGGAACAAGTAATATTCTTCTAATATTAACAATAAATGTCCGCTTCTTCAAAAGTAATACAATACTCTTATAGAATACTGGATTTCCTTGCGTATTAGCAGATAGAAGTTAGGCGGGACTAATGACCCCCCATTTCTTTCCAATGATCTTCCCTTTGTGGGGGTGCTTACATCAAGAAGTCGATACTAAGGAAATAACTTTTTCAAATTGTGCATTTTGGGAATCATAATTTTTAGTTTTCAGAAGCATAATCATCATTAATTTTTTGTAATATTCTATTTTTTGAGAATATTAAAGATTATACAAATGTGCTTGTCGAGAAAAATAATACCATATTGTATTATAATATAAACATATACTTATTTACAGCATTAGTTGAATCAAAAGATTTAATCGATCTAAAACTCACAAATATTATATATAATAGAATAAAATACTTTTAAAGAATAGACTCACTTGAATGTGGCAAATCTTAAAAATTTTTATGAAAGTGATAGAAATATTATGAATTATTACTCAAATTTGAAGTTTTTAGAAAACCTTGAATGGTTGACAAATTTCATATTTTTCAAAGATGTAAATTTGAAGCAAAAAATTTAGTACTTTAAAACTTCGATACTATTCACGTAACTATTTATCATGAATGAACCATTGGATTTGAAGAAAAACGAGTTATTAGCATTTTGTCCAAATTTCAAATGATTGGACCATGAAATGATGACCTCTCTGATTCTCAATATTTTGATCATAGCTGTACATGATGTCCAAACTTTTTGTGATATTCCATAATGTTGATATCAGATTTTCTCTCTATTTTGAGTAAGTAACGTGTTATAAACTAAAAGGAATAAAAGAGAAATATCAGGGAGAAATAGAGAGAGTCAAAATTCAAATGTATAATTTTAGGAAAATTCCATATCTAATAGATTAAGTATGACCCATTTTAAAACTAAGAAACAAGGTTTAAAACTTCAAAAATTAGATGATATACATATATATAATTAAATTTTAATTCCTAAAATCAAGCATTCGGTTACATATGTTTCCATCCCAAACAGGACGACCGAACAAAGAGAGAAACTACTTAAAACTTTTCAGAAACAAGGTTTAAAACTTCAAAAATTAGATATTAATTACAATTTATTTATGAAATAATTAATTAAATATATTTTTTTAATTAAATAAATTAATGTCACAATTCTATACAATTTGGTTACAAATTATTTCTCGATCACAGATAAAAAAATTTATAGGTCATAATTTATGCATTGGTCGCAAAATCACAAATTTTATACATCACAACTTATTTAACGGTCACAAATTGTCAAATTAATTAGTTATAGGTAATTTCTCGATCACAATTTAATAAATTGTGAATTACAACAATATTTTTTAGGTCACATATTATTTATTGATCACAAATTAATCAATTTATTAGTTATAATCAACCAAATAATTGGTCACAAACACTCATATCCCATCCTTACCCACGACAGATGCACCACCGCTACAACCACCATGACCACCACCAACATCATCACTACCCCACCAGACCGCGCAAAACCACAACCATACACCACAGCAACGCAAAACCACCACCACAGCAACTCAACACCACCACACACCATAGCAACGGCAAAACCACCACCGCAGCACCCACAACGCCACCACACACCAAACTCCTGCACCATAGTAGCCATAATCCTCCGTCTTACAAACCGATCATTACCCACACTCAAACCATACCCACAGCAGCGCTAATCCACCAACGGCATCTCATAGAGCCATAATAGTAATCCACCAACTACATCATGCAATGCCACCATACCCCTTGCCTAAAGTCGCTGCGGCGCCACCATACCTACCATGAGCAGCCGCTGCGACAGTACAGATTGGTAGAGATCTTGATGTATTCATTTTTTGTGGCGGCAACGCATCGTCGCTATAGATCTATTATTTTTTTTTCCTAAGTGTGATTCCTCCTTGGTTATGGTGGTTTATCGTGGCCGATGGTTTTATTTGTGCTTTTTATTGAGGATTGGGATTGTTGCGCTAGGGTTGTTGTGGTAATTGTGCAGTGGCGATGTGTTGTTGTGTGGTCGTGGTGGTACTATATAGTAGTTGTGCTATTCAATAAGGTGCGATGTGATGGTGGTTCTGCGATTGCGGTAGTGGCTTTGCAATTGCAATGGTGGTGTTGTAATTTTTGAGTTTTCTTCCACCGTTACGGTGGCCAATAGTGGTTTTCGGTAGTTGCTAGAGAGAGAGAATAGAATTTAGAGAGTTTAGGGTTTAGAAGTGAGGTGGAGTGGGTGGAGGTACACCCCCCTCACATGGAGGGGGGCCCACACACAATAAAATATATGTGGGCCCCCTCCATGTGAGGGAGGTGTAATGCATTGTGTACACCATTAAGTGTATACATAGCATTATTCAATGAAAAATGCTAGAAGTACACAAAGGTGTACATAAGGGTGTCCATAATGGACACCGAGCGCCCTCCCATTGGATGGAGTGTTGGTGGGTCCGGCACTCCCTCCAATGGGAGGGAGCCGAGTGTCCATTATGGACACCCTTATGTACACTCTTGTGTACCTGTAGCACGTCTCTTATTCAATTGTGGATAGGTGTGATTTCCACATAATATCACTATACCCATATTTATAGGTTGACTCTTTTGTAGTAGAGATATAACATATTTAAATAAATAATTAAGGCTAAATAATTATCACTAACTGTTTCCTAGTTTTACAATACATTTTTACCTATTTGTTTATTTTAAGATCTCTAAGTCGGAATCGAGGGAATTAATTGTTCCAATGGTCACTGAACTTAGGTCCATGTCTTCGATTGCTCACTAAAGTTTTAAATGTCGAATTCTGGCCACTGAACTTTGGAAAATGTTGTATGTTACTCACTACCATAAATGTTGACCTTTGGAAAATGTCGAGTTTACAGTGAGTAATGGGCTTCCTCTTTATTGTATCAATTTTCTAATTTTAGGAATGCTTTCTGATCCAAAATT